>QWZN01000304.1:0-23063 GCA_003693225.1 Venturia aucupariae | reverse complement strand
GTAAGTAAAGTTAAATATACCTCCTAGCTTATAGCGATATAGCTTCCTCGTTACGCTAGTTACTACGTTTTTAGCGTTCGTCCTCGCAGTCTTCGAAATCCTCGCACCCTTGACCTTGTTAGTAACTAACTTTCCTAGTACTTTTGATTTTACTAGTACTTTTCGCGTAGTTACTAGTACTTTTCGCGCTGTTGCTGGTACAGAATGCGAAATTAGATTACTATTTGTATCCAATTTAGGTATACCCTTACCCGCAGTCGTTTTGCGTAGAGCCGATTTTAGAGGCGATTTGGCCGGAGGCGGATCTATATTAGCCGAAGACGAATTATTCTCGTTTGCTATATTATATAGTTAGCGATGCTAGTAGTCTGCTAGTAGTCCAAGAGCTTACCCGAGGCGCTATTAATATCGGGCGACAAGGATTCTAGCGATCTACTAAAAATACTATTACGGTAGGCGCTTCTTATTCTACTACTATAGAGTCCGCCACGACTACGAGTTAGTAGTTTTTGCTTTTTCCTCGAAACCGGGAATACTAAACGCGGGATATTATTCAATTCTAGCTTTATTCTTATAGCTTCATTCGCTACTAGGAAATTAGGATATTAGATAGGTTGAGGTGCGACTCTTTAGATAGGTTAAGGTACGGCTCTTAGATAAGGAAAACTATTATTAAATCCTAGGATTCTATTATTAGCCAAGGTTTAGTTTATCCTAACTATAATATCCTTACTCGGAAGTGCAAGTAGATTATTAATATCTATTTCCGATAGATAATTTTCTACTAGTCTAGGAGCTAGACGATCTTTATCTATTTGCGATTGAAGATTTTCTATATAGCTAAGATTATCTACTAATTCTTATATAGCCGAAATACTAAGAGCTGGAAAATCTTCATCTATTTGCGATTAAAGATTTTCTATATAGTTAAGATTTTCTACTAATTCTTGCGTAGCCAAAATTTCATCTTTAGTCAAAATACGTTCTGCTCTTTTAGAAACTATTGTTAGTATATCTAGTACTATAGAACCTGAATTTATTAGTAGCGTTACTAGTAAAACATTAGGTCGATCTATGATTCCTAGATCGCCGGCCGAAGTTTTATATTCTTTTAGGGGATTTAGCTCTTTAGCGGTCTAGACTTTATTAAGTTCTTTTTACGCCGTAGCCCTAGTAGACTATATTATATAGTTAGCGATACTAGTAGTTTACTAGTAGTTTAAGAGCTTACTCGCGCTATTATTAAGATGGTTTTCAGGATAATTAATTAATTGATTAGTAGTTCTCAAGAAATTTTATAACTAGTATAGGTAATAAAGTAAGGATAGCGCAGGGTAAGTAGGGCGGGTAAGTAGGGCTAGCGGAGAAAGCTCGGGCGTTAGTAGTACTAGCGTTATCTCATAAATTAGACTCTCTAGGTTTATTTTCTACTTTCCTAGGTCCTAGAGCGAATTCGAGTTTTAAGTCCCGTGAACTCCTACCAACTCCTACCAACTACTCTAGGCTAAATTCAGCTTCGCTTTATTTATACTACGTCGATGGCTCTGCTATCGACAACTCCTACTAACTCCTACTAAATACCCTAGGCTAGATCCCGCCACGCTTTATTTATACCCCTATCGATAGCTTCGCTATCGATCTACTCCCCCTCTATACTAACCGTATTAAACTCCTTCTAATTTATATTATCTTATCGTAACTCCTACCAACTCCTATACCCTGTTGCCCCATAGAAAAGCATATTTAAGCCAATTATAGTTACGGAAAGAAGAAAACTCCTAGAGAGTCTAAGTACCTTTGGTCGCGTCCTTGGTGACCATAATCTATTCCCTTAATATCAAAATTCAAACATCGAAATCTATACTTTTACGCGTCTCTATCCCTTTATAAAACGCTATAGATCAATCTACTATCCCTTCTAGCTCCCTCCTCTCGGTAAGGACGACTCTAACCCCCCCGTCAACTCCTACCCCGACGCGTCCTAGACCCTTACAACCTGACTACAACTCCGTAGCAGAGAAACTCGACTCTATACTTAATAGTATATAAGAGAATAGATAGCATTTCAAGGACTTCGTTCGAGCGTGGGTTGGTATGAAACCAAGGCGTATCGCGACCCCTCTAACGAGGGAGGTGGAATCTTTATATCCCGAGTATCAGTCTACTACTATAAGGAAGCGGCTCCTTATAGAAGTTCTACAAGAGTCTTTATCTACTGGAAATATCGTCTTCCCTCGAGCCCCTATTAAAGTCGAACTTGAACCTTCAATTTAAGTCCTTTATAGGGAGTTAGATTAGCTCGTCCGTTATAACCCCTACTTCGGTACTCTATCTAATACCTTAGTTGAGGCCTCGACTCTTAAGACTATTAACTTTACGGAAGCCCTTACCCTCCTCGAAGCAAATGCGCCTTGAATTTGCCGATTCCTCTTTGCTATTATAAGTAACTAACGCGCCTATCGTAATAGTTATACCTAGTCTCCCGTCATGGAGATAACTATTGCGAAGCGGATCTTCTTTATTATCAGTATTATTTACTTCTCCCGATCGCGGAACAACTCCAACTTTTTCCCTTCCCTACTCGGTGTATATTTCCTCGGTACTGGCGTCAAACGCCGTATACTTACGACGTTACACGGCTTTGGTGTCTATCTAAGTTATAAGATACTCAACATTTTAATAGATCGTACTGCTGAACTCTATAAGGTTTGGTTCCCTTCTCCTAGTAACCTACTATTCCTAACTTCTGATAGGAGCGTCTTTTATTTCTAGGGCGTAACTTACGCTCCTTCTACGTATACGACAACTTCAACTTCCTTGATACTAAACGTGACGAAGGAGTCGGCTATACTGTAACTATACGCGCTATAACTACGGTATCACTTATTATTTGTCCGGATATTCCTAAGACCGGCCTAAAACAGAGCATGTTTAATCCTTCAATCCCGCTAAAAGTCCAAGATATCTTCCAGTCTCCTACTCTATCTAGCAATGACAATAGTAGGAGTATTACTATCTCGAAAGCCCTTATCGCCGAAGGAATCAAAAGAATATATACTACGAGCGTTAGTACGATCTTCTACTAGAAAGAAAACCTCTTTCCTACGATACCTAATATAGATCTACTCCTTCCGATCCCCACGCAACATTGGCAATTCGGTACTATTTATAAGAATGAGGGCATAATCGAAGGTACCTATAACGTCTATAAGTAGATGTTCCTTAGTTAGCTAGAACTCGATCCGTTAATAGACTTCAGCGAACGTCTATTCCTCGTCTACGGCGATCAGTTGACTACCCAGAATATTCGTAGTTATAAGGTAGATTAATAACGTACTAAGATCCCCTTTGACCGCCGTGAATAGATTCTCCCGATTCCAAGCTAGTTCTATATTTAGACCAACCTCCTCAATATAATCGTTCGAATATATTGGTTATCCGAAACCCTAGGCTAGTATGCTTATTACTGCCTTATATCCGACATTGGCTTATAGGGACTTAGTTATAAGAGTCGTGATAACGTTAAGTACTATTAACTTAAGCCTATTCTCTTACAAGGCTTTAGCGCCCGCGTTTGTACACTATTATATACGGCTCTACGAAAACGAAAATACTTAACGAATTTCGACGATAACTTCTTTATCCAACCCTCTAATATCGAAGAGCTAATTAGTTCCCTTAGTACCGAGTAGTTTATTTAACTAGTCGACGATATATAATAAGCCGCCTTTACTCTACCTGCCTAGGAGGGTCACGGCTATACGGACTATGAATTTACTACTATATGCCGATACCTACAGGAGGTCGAACTCTTTCTTATAGTACGGCATGCGGTTAAGCGTGGTAATATTGGCATGCTTCGTATATTAATTAACCCCCTTATCGTCTACTTCTATGGCGCAAAGCAACATAAATACGCGTAAGAGATATTATACTTTCGTTGGCTCCTATCCGATACTAGTACTCTATAACTATAACGTGCTATCCTCTCATCTAGTCTCGTCAACTAGCCCGGGCGGCGTACTACATTCAAACTAGTTGATCTCGGCCTCGAATATATGAACCTCGCCATGGCTATATCGTTACGGAACTTCAAGAACTCAACCTACGATACCTATATTGTCTTCGATCGCATGTATCTCGTCAATACCTAGGTAGTATTATTGCGACGGAAGATTAAAGAGACCTTCGGTTAGGCTATCTCCGGGGCCTATACTACTATAGACGTTAGTCGCGACATCTTCTCCCTCGCCCGTATTATCTTCTAGTATGGTCTTATAGAACCCCGAGCGCCTCAAGTCCTTTTAAACTTTAAGGCTGATTCTATCTTCTTGTCTATTAATACCAAGGCGGAAGGTATTGCGGCGATTGCGGAGAAAGTCTAAGACTTTAATAACCAACACGTTCGCAGGCTAGGCATGGTGCTCCCACCCTAACGCATTAATTTCGATAAGGACGATAGATTTGTAGATATCGATAGTAGGCTAGTTGACGAACAAGAATAAGATAAGCGGCTAATTAATTTGATAGACCTAGCTATATAGATAGTACTCCTGCGATCTTACTATCTCCAATCAACTCCTGTATATATACCGTCCGTTCCTGTCGTTTTGCGAACCTCTATCGTTTTGCGAACCTGCCCCGCCTTAAGATGCGCGGTAAATCGACTATATCTTTCTCCTGCCAACTCCTGCAGCCTTATAGTGCGTAAAGAGGCAAACCAATATAGCTCTAACAAAGATCGCTATTCTTCTCCTGCCAACTCCTGCAGTATTGGGGTACGTGAAGAGGCAAACCAATATAGCTCTAATAAAGATCGCTATTCTTCTCCTACCAACTCCTATAGCCTTGTAGTGCGTGAAGAGGCAAACTAATATAGCTCTAATAAAGATCGCTATTCTTCTCCTGCCAACTCCTATAGTATTAGGGTACGTGAAGAGGCAAACTAATATAGCTCTAATAAAGATTACTATTCTTCTCCTACTAACTCCTGCGGTATTAGGTACGTAAAGACCTAGTAAACCAATATAGCCCTAATAAAGATCGCTATTCTTCTCCTACCAACTCCTACGCCGCCCTTGTATTCGTAGTATATAAGTAAACCAATATAGCCCTGATAAAGATCGCTGTTCTTCTCCTACCAACTCCTACGGTATTAGGTGCGTAAAGACCTAGTAAACTAACTAGAATATAGCTCTAATAAAGATCGCTATTCTTCTCCTACTAACTCCTACGCCGCCCTTGTATTCGTAGTATATAAGCAAACCAATATAGCCCTAACAAAGATCGCTATTCTTCTCCTACCAACTCCTGCGGCATTAGGTGCGTAAAGACCTGGCAAACCAACTAGAATATAGCTCTAATAAAGATCGCTATTCTTCTCCTACTAACTCCTGCGCCGCCCTTATATTCGTAGTATATAAGCAAACCAATACAGCCCTAATAAAGATCGCTGTTCTTCTCCTACCAACTCCTACGGTATTAGGTGCGTAAAGACCTGGTAAACCAACTAGAATGCAGCTCTAATAAAGATCGCTATTCTTCTCCTACTAACTCCTGCGCCGCCCTTGCATTCGTAGTATATAAGCAAACTAATACAGCTCTAACAAAGATCGCTATCCGCCTCCTACTAACTCCTACCAACTCCTGCGCCGCCTTTGTATTCGTAGCATATAAGTAAACCAATACAGCTCTAATAAAGATCGCTATCCGCCTCCTACTAACTCCTACTAACTCCTACGCCGCCCTTATATTTATAGTATATAAGTAAACCAATGTAGCTCCTACTATAGCGTATAGCGGTGGGTCAGAATTATATTACAACCGTAGTAGAACTATACGTCAAAGACCTCGAGAAATAGCTTACAATCCTGAATTCGCGCCTCTAAGCCTCCGAGGCCAAATTAGCGGTCTTAGAGTCCTAGAATTTAACTAATTAGCTTATTGTACGTTAAATGGAGACAGCTATAGCTATAGCTCCTGCTATAGCCACAGCTAGCACCGGCGTTTAGACGATAGTTCCTACTACCGCTAGTATCGGTATCTAGACCGCAGCTCCTACTACCGCTAGTATCGGCGTCTAGACCGCAGCTCCTACCACCGCTAGTATCGGCGTCTAGACCGTAGCTCCTACTACCGCTAGTATCGGCGTCCAGGCTGCGCTATATATATCTATTACTACTAGCACCTAGACAGGACGCAGCTATCTCCTTAATCAGCTCTAAGATCTCACAGAACAGAATAAGGCTCTTATAATGAAGAACGCGTTACTTTAAAAGGATAAGAACTATCTATAGTTGTAGAACAAGGGCCTTGATTTTGCAAAGAAGAGACTTACTACCGAGACTAATAACTTAGACGCCAATAATAGAAGAGACCTAATAGAAACAGAAGAGACCCAATAGAAGAGACCTACTACCGAGACTAATAACTTAGACGCCAACAACAGAAGAGACCTACCACCTAAGAGACCTACTACCGAGACTAATAACTTAGACGCCAATAATAGAAGAGACTTACTACCGAGACTAATAACTTAGACGCTAATAATAGAAGAGACCCAATAGAAGAGACCTACCACCGAGACTAATAACTTAGACGCTAATAACAGAAGAGACTTACTACCGAGACTAATAACTTAGACGCTAACAATAGAAGAGACCTAACAGAAGAGACCTACTACTAAGACTAATAACTTAGACGCTAACAATAGAAGAGACTCACCACCGAGACTAATAACTTAGACGCTAATAATAGAAGAGACTTACTACCGAGACTAATAACTTAGACGCCAATAATAGAAGAGACCTACTACCGAGACTACCGCTAGTAGCTACTTTGTTATATCTCTCCTCTACCTTACTAGACAATAGAGAATAGACAATAGTTCCTACTACCGCTAGTAGCTACTTTGTTACATCTCTCCTCTACCTTACCAGACAATAGAGAACAGATAATAGTTCCTACTACCGCTAGTAGCTACTTTATCATATCTCTTCTCTGCCCTACTAGATAACAGAGAATAGACAACAGTTCCTACTACCGCTAGTAGCTACTTTATTATATCTCTTCTCTACCCCACTAGACAACAGACAATAGTTCCTACTACCGCTAGTAGCTACGTTACTAGATCTCTCCTCCGCGACTTATTCAATTCCAACGCGTTAACTACGAACTCCTTCTATCTCCTATAGTCCTCCCTCTTTCTCGTGTGCCAACGACCTTTCCAAGCTCTTGATTCTTCTAATAAGCTCTATACTAACGACCTTTCCAAGTTCTTAATTCTTCTAATAAGCTCTGTACCAACGACCTTTCCAAGTTCTTAATTCTTCTAATAAGCTCTATACCAACGACCTTTCTAAGTTCTTAATTCTTCTAATAAGCTCTATGCTAACGACCTTTCCAAGTTCTTAATTCTTCTAATAAGCTCTATACCAACGACCTTTCTAAGTTCTTAATTCTTCTAATAAGCTCGTCTCTCGTTAACGCTTCTTATTTGGCGGACTCGGAGCGAGTATGCTTCCTTCCGTACTTAGGTAACATGGTTATTAATCGAGCTACGATCGATGGCGGCGCGGTACGCTAGGACCTTACGAACTCCTTCTATCTCCTATAGTTGTCCTATACGCTTTTGGGACGTAGGGACTCTTGTATAGCTACTTATTTAGTAGACTCGGAGGATACTTCCTTCCGAGCTTAGGTAACATAGTTGTTGATCGAGCTACGATCGATAGCGGCGCGGTACGCTAGGACCTTACGAACTCCTTCTATCTCCTATAGTTATCCTATACGCTTTTGGGGACGTAGGGACTCTTGTATAGATACTACGTTGGTAGATTTAGAGCGCGACGCGTCAACTCTTATTCGGATGCTTCGTTCGTCGAGTAGGCTCGATAGTAAGCTCGGGCTCCTAAGGTAGTTGTTATTCTTAGAGATACTACTACGAGGGCATAACCGACTGTGCTCCTAAGGTAATTATTGTTCTTGGAGATACTGCTCCTGAGGTAATTATTATTCTTGGTAATACTACTACGAGGACATAACCGATTATAAATAACCACCCTCCTTAATACTAATCTTGAGGATTCCCTCGTTAGCGGAATCAGAGCGAAGACCCCTAAGGATCTATATATAGACGCTTTGTTAGCGGATTTGGTGTTGAGGTAATATTAGATAGCTTAGTACGGATTCTTCTACCATTTTTTTTTTTACCTCGGGATGAATTTTTTTTAATTAGGTAAGGCAATCTATACCTAATTTAGAAAGTCCTACCAACTCCTACTCTCCTTTTTAGGTTAGCTTCGGGTAAAGAACAGTAGGATTCTAAGTCTTAGTATACGCGGAGACGTGACCGTATCCTATTAACTATCGTCCCTCCATATTTATCCCTATTATCTAGCAGTTACTATCTTCTCTTCTAATCGAATTTATATCAGAAAGGTATATATTAGAATATACCTATAGTATAGGAACCTCTCCCAAACGAGCTAGCAAGTCGATCGAAAGAAAGCGCAGCCTAGCCTAGCGTAAACCAACTACGAAGTTCAACATAAAACGCCCAAATCCTATATATAAAGTATGTAGAAACAGATGGAAGAGGATAAATACCTTAAAATAGCGCCCTTATAAGATAAGATAGTATATAACTAGGTCGAAGCGATATACGTACGAAGGGTTTGCCTTATAGATATACCCTTCCAGGATAACAGCGACTGCAAACGAGATCGAAATAGCTAAGTTCGAAGGATAAAAGTCTCAGCCATAGCTATACAGAAAAAACAAGAACGCAGTAGAGAAACACCTATCCCTAGAGATCGCTACGCCGCGATACTACTACTACCTGTACTAGGCGGTCCCTGTGGATATATAGGGGGCTTAAATCCTATAGCTCTAGGACTAGGCCCTAGTGGTAGTAGAGGGCCCTTCTTAGCCGGTGTTTATATAGAGAGCTTGCAGCCTCCCTTTATAGTAAAGAACCGATAGCGAGCGTAAGCGCTGCCGGGCTTCGATACCTACTATCTACCCGCCTTCGAGTAGACCTAGTACTCCGTATCTTTATCGCGATAGTAGTCGCACGGCTTAGCGCTTAGCTCCCTAAGCTCCGTCTCTATAATGCGGCCCACATGGCCTACTATAGTACGACGATTCTTGGTTACCGACTCCAATTCCTCCTTATTAAGAAACTACTAGCCCGTAACGGTTGGCTGGTATAGCGGTACGACCGTAGCATTGTCTGTCTAATAATCCTAGGGGATCCGGACGGACGGAGCTAGTTGCGCTACGTCTCGCGACGCGCGAGAACGTATAGGGGTGGAGGGAGCGGCGACGGTAGGAGCGGCGACGGTAGGCAAGATAGACGGCGCAGGCAAGATAGACGGCGTAGGTAGGATAGGAGGCGCAGGCAGGACAGACGGCGCAGGTAGGATAGTAGTAGGCAGGATAGTAGTAGGCAGGATAGTAGCAGGCAAGACGGTAGTAGGTAAGACGGTAGTAGGCGAGGCAGTAGGCGAGGCAGTAGGCGAGGCAGTAGGCGAGGTAGTAGGCGAGATAGTAGGCGAGGTAGTAGGCGAGGCAGTAGAGCAAGGGGTCGGGCTCCGGGACGGGGGGAAATCGTTTAGATCCCTATTTAATATTAATCTTAGGTTTTGATAAGTAGGAGTTGGTAGAACTTATATACTACCTATATCGACGTCGTTATCGTCGCCGTCCTAGGCGTCGAGACTATTATTACTACCTCTACCAAAACTAGGAGACGTAAAACTAGGAGACGCTAGGGGAGAGTAGAGAGGAGAGGCCGGAGGAGAATAGATAGGAGAGGCTAGACGCAAAGGAGAGCCTAGGGGCGAAGGTATCGGCGGTAGCCTAATAAACACTTAGTATATGTCTGGGAGAAAAAGAATAGTAAACTTACAGCTCCGTAGGGATAAACGGGAATGGCTAAGGAGGCCTAAGAAGAAGCCGACGACGCTATAGGACTAGTAGAGGAACTATAGGCAGCGCAGGCAGAGTAGGCGGAGTAGGTAGAGTAGGCGAAGCAGGCGATAGACTAGAGCGAGAGCGAAAGCGGCGGCGGATACGACGCGGAATAGATCTATATTCCTATTAGTATTGTATAGCGGGCTTACTTTAACCTTTTTAAAGCGGCTAACTTTTTCAAAGCAGGCTCACTCTAAATGGTTTCAAGTGAGAGAAGTAGAGTAGACTTACTAGCTAGGGCGCGGTCTTAAAGCCCTATAAGGGAGCGCCTTAGCACCGGCGAAGAAAGCGTCGAAGAAGTTAATAAAGGTCCCGTAGGGACCGAGGGGAGGCATGGTAGTAAGGGCGGGGGTACGGGTTATAGTAAGTAAGTAAGTAAGTAAGAGAGAGAGAGAGAGTAGGAGATAGTAGGATTTATTATAACTAGATACCGAAGTCGGCTTAGCACGGCTATTATTACGTGACGATAATAGCCTTATTATCCTGAGAAGCCTATTGTGTTTAGTAAGTCTCTCGGATTTTCAAGTATACTAGAATTAGGCCGCTATACTATTACTCTAGGTCCTACTCCAAGCAAGTAAGCCTGCCTGGGTAACTTTATATAAACTAATTACTACTCTAGATTATTATTTAATTTCCAACGAATCGATCGAGCCGAGATATACGATAGACTAAGGGTTAGAGCGGATTAGGTCTCCTATCAACTCCTACGCACGGAGAGCCTTTGATCTGAGAGGTATAGGCTGAGATTTATAGCCGGACTAGGTCTCCTACCAACTCCTACGCACGGAGAGCCTTCGATCTGAGAGGTATAGGCTAAGATTTATAGCCGGACTAGGTCTCCTACCAACTCCTGCGTATAGAGAGCCTTCGATCTAAGAGGTATAGGCTAAGATTTATAGCCGGATTAGGTCTCCTACCAACTCCTGCGCATAGAGGGACTTCGAACTGGATATTACAGGCTGGGATTTATTCAAAGGACTCCTACCAACTCCTACGCACGGAGAGCCTTCGATCTGAGAGGTATAGGCTAAGATTTATAGCTAGATTAGGTCTCCTACCAACTCCTGCGCATAGAGGGACTTCGAACTGGATATTACAGGCTAGGATTTATTCAAAGGACTCCTACCAACTCCTGCGCTGAGACAGGGACAAAAGCTAGTATTTAAGGAGCAGCTAGTACCTGTAGTATACCGAGATAGGGACAAAAGCTAGTATTCAAGGAGCAGCTAGCACCTATAGTATGCTGAGATAGTAACAAAAGCTAGTATTTAAGGAGCAGCCAGCACCTATAGTATACTAAGATAGTAACAAAAGCTAGTATTCAAGGAGTAGCCAGCACCTATAGTATGCTAAGACAGTAACAAAAGCTAGTATTTAAGGAGTAGCTAGCACCTATAGTACGCTCGCCATTACCTCGAACTTTATATTATAGGCTGGGTTTCATTGAAAGGACTCCTACTAACTACTACGCTAAGAAACTCCTACGTATAAAGCTTTATTTAACTAGAACTATATACGTCGAAGTACTCCTGCCAACTCCTACGTATCCGGCTTCGCTAATTAGGATTACTCTCCGAATCCTCTTTAGTCTCCCTAACCTTTTAATACTTTATTCGTACTCTCTTCGCCGGCAATGTAGCAAGTGACTCCTCGAAGAATAAGGAGGCTATACTTGAAGCTCTCCTTCGCCGGTTTATATCGATACTTAGGGTAGGACTTACTAAATCCCTAACCGATATAGCGTTAGGTAGTATTTCGAGCATTATCGGATTGCTACTTAGTGTATCAAGTACCCTTAAAGTATATAGAATACTACTTGGGATCTCTATTAGAGGGGCCTCGACTTGATACTATAGTAAGACTAATTCAGATAGCCTACTCCCTACGTTAGTAATCTAGCCTCGTAAACGCATTGCCGGTAATTCTTCAATTGGGTGGGGTCTGTGTTCCGACGAATCGGTCTATAGATCTGCAACACGGCGTTAAGCAATTGCTAGCTAACGAAGCGTAGTACTACTAGCGGCGGTTTTATTTCTCTCGACCTGCTAGGCTATACGGAGAGCCTCCGTCCTAGTAATAGCGAGGGCGAGAGTATCTTCTGCGGGCACCTCGTTATCTAATACTGCGGCATCCGATCCTATAGTATCCGATCCTACGGAGGTAGCTACCTCTTGCCTTTTTCTCCGCTTCTCAGCTATAAGCTTTTGATAGAGTTCAGTTACGAGTAGAGGTAGTTCGTAAAGTTTGGTAAGTAGGGATTGTTAGTATGTTGCTCGATAATACTAACTATATAACGCCGGTACGCTTTATAAGACTATTTCAATAGTAAGGAGTTCGTAGGAGTTTGTACCTCGAGAAAAAAGATATACTATTTACTAGAGAGCGAGCTTTTCTAAGAGCATAGACTAGTAGAACGGAAAGCATCGTAATTTTAATAGGTAGATAGACGGAAGCTGTTCTATATACCACTCCTAAAGCAGTTATAGTACTACCCCAGCCTGGGTATCCTTTCCTGGTAAGCGTAGCCCTAGTTGGTCCTTTGGGGGTCGGGGAAGGTTAGGATAGATACTGGGATTACATTTTGAACAGTATAATTCTTTTAGTATAGGGATTAGGGTAGGATACGCCTTCGCCTCGTTGAGATAGACTAGGAAAGTACGACGATAGTAGGTACTATTAATTATCTCCTTCTAGATGTCGGCGAGTTTTAGACGGTTTGTCTCCTCCGCTTTATCCCAAAATGGTATAACTGATGTAGTAGGGAGTGTAGTTGCGATTTGCTATACTAGAGAGTCGCCCTCCTAGGACTCGGGTAGTTATAATTGGGAGGCTTCCTAGGTATCCTAGGACTCAGCCTTAACGTCGCTATAGTTACCTAGTGTCAACGTATACCGTAATTGAGAAGGTCCAGCTGTAGCTTTCTTGCCCTTCTTGGTTGGGAGTCGATTCCGACCACGCCGTACAGTTTTTGGTAGTAGTATATTACTGATACGGGCGCTCTCTCGTATCGATTCTTTCGATTAACCCTCCGAATCAAAGGCCTAATATAGAAGGAAAATATACGCTATACTCCTTATATTCTTACCACGGCTACCCCTTCCTACACGCTACCAGAAGTCCCCAAGATCCTTACCAATTGGAAAGCCCTAGAGGTATATACGTGAAATATCGGATACGTTAATACCTATCCCAAGCGACGTCGTGGCGAAGATGATCCTGATTTTGGAATTAGTCTGTTTGAATTAATTATACCGTCGGTTGCGATCATATTCAGCTATATATGCGGTATAAATTTCGATGATATTAGATACGTAAAACTCGGCCTGTAAAGGATCGGTAGTATACTAGTTATAGAGGTCAAGCAGGAGTTGCTGCATATATACTACGGATTCGGCGATCGTATAACGTCTATCTATAAATATAATAGTCTTAGGGATCCGATCGGGCGTCGCAATGTCGCCGGTGGTGCTTTCGGTTAGGAGGAAGAAGAGTTACTTGACTTTCCCTTATTTATTCTTAGGAATCGGGTATATACAGATACTAATATCAGGCCGATCGATAGATATTCTAATAATAGAAGTCTGGTATATCCTTGGGCCGACGGACTAGAATCTACCTACTTAGAGGATATACTTCTCCGCCTCTAAACTCAGCGTCGCGGTACAGCCGAACTAGAGTACGTCTTGTGGAAGTATTATACGTAGCTCTCCAATCATTATAAAGGTTGGTCGAAACTCCTCCTATTACTTGATTAGATAATACTTATCGATAGCGACCAGGCCAACTAAATAAGAGAGTCCGGTTGACTTTAAGGCTTACCGAAATACCTTAGACGCTGCCTGCTCTAGGCCGAGAAGTATATATATATATATACCCTACTTTACCTGTTTGAGTAGGCCCTTAGTCTGATACTTAGTCTCGGCGGAGACTAGGTAAGGACGAGTTATATCTCCGTAACGCTTGATCTCGTCAACTTACTCCTCTCTAAGACGAGTAAGTAGTATAATCTGGAGTGTAATTAAGCCTGTTATTACGCCCCAGGCGTGAAAGATAAGGCTTTTACCAAAGCTAGTACGGGCAATAAGAATCGTATCTCCCTTCTTAAAAATAAGACGCCGAAGAACAGATACTTACTTAGAACGGGGGATCCGATCCTTACCAGGATAGACGTCGTCGAGGATCTTCTGAAGATATTTCTTAGTAATACTACGTTGCAAATAGACGTTGACTAGAAGACGAGCCTTATTAATTACGGATAGAATAAATGAGAGGCGCTCGGTAGAGAGAGAGGTAAGGAGTTATTCGAGGTAAGTAGAGGATTCGACCCCGCGATACGGATTACGGCGGCCACGGCCACGACGATAAGGAGTACCCCGATTCTCTAACTACGGTAATCCACGCTACTACTTATAGGGACGGAATCGGCCAATATTCGTCCTCTTCTTTGGTATTTCTGAGGTAGCTGGGCATATATTAGGCCGTAGGAGTTAATAGGAGATTGGAAGTAAACGATTAGCACGAAAACGGAGCTGGTTGCTAGTAATATAAGTGCCTAACGACCTCGTCGGTATAGGACTTGGCAGGAGTTAGTAATATACTCGCAATTATAGAAAGTATAGCTAATTACCCTGTTTCCGACGATAAGGCTAACAAGTCTATACTACGAGAGTTAATAGGAGTCGGTAGGTTAGAAAGAGAAAGGAATATCGAGTTACTTATTAGTACTAATCGACCTCGTCGGTGCAGGACTTGGCAGGAGTTAGTAATATGCTCGTAATTATAGAAAGTATAGCTAATTACCCTATTTCCGACCGTTAGGCTAACAAGTTTAGGTTACGGGAGTTGGTAGGAGTCGGTAGGAGTTGGAAGGAGAAAGGAATTTCGAGTTGCTTGTTAGCGCTTTTTCCGGAATTTCTCAAAATGCAAGGGTACTATACCGACGGCTGGATTGGATAAAGCGGTAATATAAGACTATAGGTTATAAGATTAGAACGAATCTAATAGGCCTGTAGACTGGTAGAGACTTACCTTAAGTAGTTCGTCGTTGATAGAGGTTAAGGGAATGGATTATAGCTTATTTTAGGGACCCTCTACGGGAACGCTATCTAGTCTGTAGATAATAGGAGGCTGGGCCTATAGTCTTTACTACTATATAAATAAGAACTGAAAGTATAGCTTCACCGTAGCCGAATTTGAATGTAGTTTATTGTTAAAAAGTTATTTTGATTTTAACGGATTTTTGAAGTGGGAAAAAAGCTGCGTCCACCAAAATTGCGCCTAAACGAGCTCAGACGCTACCATTGTGTGTTTTTGGGCGGTCGGGGATTGGGAGGTTTAATTAGTAGAGGAGTTGCCGGGAGTTAGATTCGGTTGGTTAAATAAGAGAGTAGATCGGTGGCTAGGCTATTAATTAGGTAGTAGGGGTAGTAAATGAGGCGAAGCCGAATTTGGCGAAGGGCGTAGGAGTTGCCGGGAGTTGGTAGGAGTTGCCGGAAGATAGCGGGAGTTGCTAAATATAGTCTAGTATAGAAATAAAAACTGGACAATAGTAGCGTCTGATTTATAAGATAATACTAGCGCGGAAATCTATCCGATATCGGTATAGATTTCGCCCTTTACTTCCTAGACCGATAAACCCTATATAGATCACCTACTTTTTCTATAAATCGTATATTTATATTGTTTACCCGCGCAATTTAATTCTATATTTAATCTTAGACTACTAGCAAACTACTAGTATCCCCTACGTACCCCTATATTCATAATAGCGCCACCAAAACTAGATAAACTAAAGTCGTAAAATCCTTATATAGTTAAAGAGCTAAGTCGTCGCGTAAAGCTTTCGGGCTTTGATTTGACGAAGATAAAGAGTAAGCGTACGTAAAAAGAAGTAGAACGTATAGCGCGTAAAAAAATTATATAATTAAATAGCTTTAATTTACTCCCGAAAGATATATAAGAGTCTCAAATTAAAATTGCTATTTAGGAAGTTATTAAAAAGCGGTAAGTTCCTAGTAATATCCTAGTAGTCGTATAAGCTAATTACGTTTAGAATAAGTAAAGGTATATATCTATCCCTACTCGCACGTCCAACAAACGAAATATTTGACTTCGATATACTAGGTAAATTAGACGAGGAAATTCTTTTATAATCTAATCCTAAGATAGATAAATTCGAAGAGGAATATAAATCTTCGGATTATAGGTCCCTAGCCGAGAGTTCTAAGCATAATAAGAAGGAGAAGGAGAATCTACGCCGCTTTATAGTCGCGTCGATAGTTCGCTATACTAACTACTACTAAATACTTTTCGATAATATAAGGAGAGGCTAGTAGAATGTTAGTAGATATCTTAACGAAAAGTTAAACGTACGCCTAGCGAACTGTAATAGGCTAGATAAAATCTATAAATACCTTGAGGATTGGGAAGTAGAGGTTAGTTCTTACTTTTATTTCTTACTATTACTCCTCCTTTAACCTACGCAACCCTAGTAGTCTCCTAGTAGTCTCTAACACGTTATATAGGATCTAGATTGCACGGCCGACTAGCTATCCTTAATTTCGCCTCTACAATTTTTCAGTCGACCCGAGTTAGTATAGATACGGAATCGACTTACTATTTCTAAGGTATTTATAATATAGAATACGGAACTACCTAGTCCTACTAGCTGGTAGAAGGCACATCCAGATACTAAGTAAGAAATAAGGAGAGATTTACCCGACGAATCTCTAGTAAAAGATACCTGGGACCTGATATTTGGGAATAAATATCACGTACGAGAGAGATTTGGGAGGATCGTCGATTTTAACGACGAAAACTTAACGATAGTACTACTAGACAGGTAGTAAATAGATATAAATAGTAAACTATTTAATAAGTTGGCGATACTAGGTAAAAGCGCTTAGGAATTAATAAAGAGTATCGCTATCGATCTAGTTAATATTAAAGGAGATAACGTAGATAATATAGAGGTTAATAAGGAAGATAGATATAATAGTAATAAAGGAGATTTTATTATCGAGAATAAAGAGGATTAGGACTTTTCGGATAGAGAAGGTATTATCGAGGGTGAAGAGGATAAGGACTTTTTAGATAGAGAAGGCATTTAAGTTCTA
The DNA here is from genome assembly GCA_003693225.1 of Venturia aucupariae. Taxonomy (NCBI): domain Eukaryota; kingdom Fungi; phylum Ascomycota; class Dothideomycetes; order Venturiales; family Venturiaceae; genus Venturia; species Venturia aucupariae. Next base: position 5,970 of record QWZN01000304.1, on the reverse strand, counting down.
AAGTTCTATCTTAAATTTGTTTTAAAGTTAATATACGAACTAGTTTTATAATATAATTAAGTAAATACCTCTAAATTTAGCAATTATATCAATTATAACTACTAGAGGACTACTAGAGAATTTCTCGAATCCTTAATATTATCCTGCTATATTATACGTAGCTATATATTATATACGGGTTATGAACGGTTTTTGTACGGGTTATAAACGGTTTTATCGTAGACCCCGAACCGTAAACTATGGTTTGGGTTCACGTATTAACGGTACGGGTTCGGTTCGGGTTATAGCCTTCAAACCCAAACCTAAAACCCGAACCAAACCGACCCGAAACCGAACCGTACGGTTCGAGCCCGCACCGTTAGCGGCCCTAATAGTTAGGGAAAAGGACGAGGGTCCTCTCCCTAGTTATAGAGGGGAGGATCTAGGAAGTAGACGACGAAGGATAGTCGCTATAACTACGAGGCGAAAGCGAAGGACCGCTAACGCAATAGTTTAAGCTAGTAGTAAGGCTACCTACTCTTAAGGTTAAGAGTTAGATCTTATCTATATTAAATAAGTTAGAGGTGTCTACCTTATTAGATACTAGTATAGATATTTCCGTGATAGACCCCAGCTTTGCGCTAGAGATACGACTATAAAGCGTACTAGTTAAGCTCCTATCTAGACCCAAATAGAGAAATAGGAATATTAGCTATTACTATAGCGTATATCAATTTATATAGGAAGCAGTTGATTCGTATAGATAGCGTAAGTAGGGAGAACACGTAGCGTATACGATTAACTATATTAGTCTACCTCTACTACTAGATATACTAGCATTATATAAGTAGAAGATTATATATAATACGGCGGATCTTACCTAGCGATTCTAGTACGAGGAGGATACGTCCTCTACTACAGCTATACTCTCTCTCTTTATATAGGAGGATATTTAGGAAGAGGTAAAGGATAGTCCTTACCTATTTATTATACATGCGCTACCGGATAAAGATAATAGTAAGGAGCCTGCGATAAGCTATATAGTAGTTCTTCTACCTAAGATCTCAGATCTAGCGGCGGCCTTTAGCGAAGAGGGTACGATAAGCTTACCTAACGAAGGCGCGGAGTATCCGATTAAGACTATAGCTCCTCTACCTTATAGCCTAACTTATCCTTTATTAGCTAAAGAACTAGAGATCCTACGTCAATATATTATTAAAGCGAAGGCGAATAGTTAGATCCGGGATAGTACTAGTACTACTAGTTCCCCTATCCTATTCGTACCTAAGTAGGATAGTAGCCTGCGCTTATACGTCGATTACCGTAGGCTGAATATAGTAATACTTAAGAACCGTTATCCACTTCTTTTAATCTTGGAGATCCTAGATAGGCTCTAGGGCTACTAGTACTTCACTAAGTTAGATCTTAAGAATACCTACTACCGCATCCGTATTTATCGAGGTAACGAGTAGAAGACGGCGTTTCGTACGCGATATAGTTACTTTGAGTACTTGGTAATACCGTTTGGATTAGCTAACGTACCGGCTACCTTCTAGGTATATATCAATAAGGCTCTTAGTAAGTTAGTTAATACTACCTATATTGTTTATCTTAATAATATTATAATCTATTTATAGTCCCGCGAGGAATATGCGAGGCACGTGCGACAAGTAATCGAGAGACTAATATCTTTTGGCTTGTACTATAACTTAAAGAAGTATAAGTTCTTTTGTCAAGAAGTAGAGTTTCTAGGGTTCGTTATAAATACCGATAGAGTCTCGATAGATCCTCGTAAGGTGAAAGTAATTACTAAGTAGCTAGTACCTTCTACTTTTATAGAGCTCCAATTATTTTTAGGCTTCTATAACTTTTACCGTCGCTTTATAGAAGTATACTCTAAGTATACGCTACCCCTAATAGTACTATTAAAGGGTAGCTAGAATAGAAAGAAGGCTAGGCTATTCCTATAGCTAGTAGATACTAATAAAGCTTTTTGTAAGCTTATCGCAGCCTTTACGACGGCTCCTATACTAATACATTTCGATTCTAGGAGGAGGATCAGGGTTAAGACTAATATATCTATCTTTACTATTATAGTAATCCTATCCTAGTTGAATAAGAATAACGGGTAGTAGTAACCCGTAGCGTTCTAGTCTCGTAAGCTAGTCAACGCCGAACGCAATTACGAGACTTATAACTAAGAGCTCCTCGCTATTATAGCGGCGTTCAAATACTAGCGATACTACCTCGAAGGGAGTAAGAACCTAGTTGAGGTCCTAACTAATTATTAGAACCTTACGGGCTTTACTAAGGTAAAATAGTTAAATAGTAGGTAAGCTAGGTAGGCTATACTACTATCTACGTATAACTTTATTATTATATATCGTACTAGAAAGATAAACCCTACCGATACGCCGTCGAGACGTATAGACTACGATAATAGTATAAGGGCTACAAACTAAATACTACCTATACTAGTCAAGAAGTTGGCCCTTAAACCAACTAAAGATATTATAAATATACTTCTGTCTGGTAAAGACAATACGACGTAGATACGCGCAACTAGTATAGAGCTATAGTATATAATACTATAGGAAGGACTCTTAGTAATAGAATAGGTAGATATATAGGAGTTAATAGCGATCCGTATAGATATTATCCTAGCCCTCTTAGCAGAATCTACTTATAAGGAACTTACTCCTACTATAAGAAGTTTAGTAACGAAAAGCTAGCGCAGGGGCGTTAAGAGTAAGTCGCTTCGCCGTCGAATTACCGATAGAAAGATAAACAAGAACTAGAAAATCAAGGATAACTTGATTATATTTAAGAATCGGCTATTTATACCTCCTGTACAAGCCGTACGAGATAAGCTATTAAGGCGTAACTATAACGACCTATACGCTAGGTATTTCGGAATTACACGTACAACTCAATTACTAAAGCGCAAATACTATTAGTAGAGTATAGATAGCGACGTCGCGGAGTACGTGAAAAGCTACGACGTATACTAGAAAACAAAAGTGAAAAGATATCTACTATATAGTAGGATAGAGGCATTGCTAGTTGCAAAAGCTCTATAGAAAGAAATTACTCTAGATTTTATAAGTAGAGTACCTCTAAGTATACGAGGTAGTATCGTATATAATACGATCCTCGTAGTTATAGATCGATTTTTAAAGATAGCTTTATACTTTCTAGTTAAGAAGACAATAACCGTAGTATAGACAATAGACCTACTAATCGACTACGTATTTACGAGGTTTGGCTTTCTAGACGGAATAGTTTCCGATAGAGATCTAAGATTCACGGCAGGATTCTAGTTAGAATACTACTACTACGCGAAGGTAAAACGCAGGCTAAGTATAGCCTTTTACCTATAAACTAATAGGTAAACTAAACGGCAAAATTAAATAATATAAGAATATCTAAGGGCTTTCTGCTCGGAGTATTAGGCGGAGTAGACGAAGTACCTACCTATCGTAGAGTTCGCGTATAATAATAGCCATTAAAACGATCTGGATATATCTCCATTTTATATTATTCTTGGATATAACCCTAAAATAAGGTTTGATACTAGGGATAGTACCTCTAAAGGGGAGGTACTAGAAGCAAAAGAAAGAATTCAGTATATTTATATCGCACGTAAGGAGCTAGAATAGCGCCTATATAAAGTATCCGACAATCAAGCTAAGTACTATAATAAGAAATATCAACCTAGGAAGTTTAATAAGAATAACTTAGTACTAGTATCAATAAAGAACTTACGCCTGAAAAGCGTAAGCAGGAAGCTATCTCCTCGTATAATAGGACCTTTTAGAATCGATAAACCTATAGGCCTACAAGTATACAGGATTTATATGCCAAGTAGTACTAGAATATATAATATATTCCATGTCTCCTTACTAGAACCTTACTACTACCGCGTAGGCGAGTAAGAAATCCTTCCCCCTCTAGAAATTATTAAAGGAGAAGAGGAATAGGAAGTAGGAGAGGTACTTATAAAGAGTATACGATAAGGCGCTATATAGTATCATGTTCGCTGGAAAGACTAGGGCCTAGAATATAATTCCTAGGAACTAGAACAAAATATTGAGAATACTAGAGAAGTAATTCGCGTATTCGAAGAGATAAAGAAGCGCAGGCGTGGCGGATAAGGAAAGTATACTAATATTATTATACCTATACTAAATAGGATTGTAATAAATATTGATACCAACTTCCTTAGAAGCTACGGCGCAATACTAGTAAGTAGTAAGTACTACGTATTGTAAAAACATCCTATACGCAAGCGAAACAACGGGTTACCTAGGATAGATAATTCCAGGATTTCAAGATCCTAAAAAATCCTAGGAAAAAGGGCAGTAAGAAGATAGGGTTATAATAGTTAGATTATAATTATATTATAAGAGACTCGTAACCAAGAAGCAACATTTCATTATACTTAGAACTAACGAGGCCTAAAGGATTTATTATCCTTTATCTAGATTCTAATAAGTAGGTAAGAAACCTATACTCCAAGTATACCAAACGCACCTACCGCGCAAGTGAAACACGGTCTAAACCTATACTCTACTTACTCAACTTCTATTTCCTTATTACTGGACTCCTCCTTAGACTCTAAGGGGGCAAGGGGAGGCTAGTTATTCTATAAGATAGTTAGTACCTATATTGCGCAAGCAACTCGCAGGATACGTACGATAGACGGTAGGAGTCAACTATATACTCTATAGAAGTACGAAGGCTACTCACTTCCTTAAGTATTATAATACCGACGTAGAGTATACTCTTCGGCTTCGAGGTACTACCGAAACGCTCGGCCTTCTACTTAGTAGCTCGTATCTACTTGTTAGCGTTAGCGAGGCGTAGGGTAAGCTTAGCCGGAACGTCTTAGTCTCCTAGGGCTAGGAATTCCGCGCGAATATTATTGATGGGTTAGATATATTTGGCGGGAATCTAAATACGTTTAGTATACGTAACTATTGCGTAGAACTATCGAGTACTTATATTATCGTAGGGCTTTCGAATATAGGAGTAATAAGAGTACTTCTTAGTATTACTCTTATTATAATTTGTGCGTAGCGCCTTACTATCTTTAAGTAGGTACTAAGCATAGCGCATATAGTAGCGCTAGCTAAGGATATCTAGGGCTCTAAAGGAACGTTAGGGCAGGGGCGTCGTCGGTATAGCCTTAGTAACTCGCTTAGGAGGTATAATAGAGTTGTAGGGTAAGAGTAGGGAAGCTATTAATATAGGTAAGGAGCTAGTAGTTTACTAGCGAGAAGTTAATATTATTATTACAAGAAGGAAAAGTAAAGTAGATAACTTTGTTTTAATCCTAGGAATTCTTCTATGAGATTCTATAGTAGCGCGTGCGCAATATATATATTATTGTATTGCGACGCGTAGTATTAACTTCAGGGTCACGATAGATCCTAGGATTTGAAAGATCCTAGGAAATTTTAGAGTTTTGGTTTTCTCTAGAATTCACAGCCAAGGGTCTAGACAACGCACGTACGTACTAGTATACCTATATACTATTTATAGTCGCCTCGAGTACGAGGACGCCCTCCTAGGGGAGGAGATAATTATAATAAGGTTTAGGATAATTCCTCTAAGGAAGAAGATTGGGAATAGGTTAGATAATTATTAATTATATAACCTATATATATAGGTCGCAGGTTCCTCGTAGGAGAGGAATAGGTAGAGATTATCTTTAATACAAATCTATTCTTATACTTCTTTATAATCCTTTACAATACTTTAAGTATCCTTATACTCTAAAACTAATAATATTAAAAACGGAATAACTTAATAAGTAGCTATATACTTAAGAACTAAAAGAAATCAATAAAAATAAGTATATATATACCCCTAAACTAATAATAATAGATAAACTAGAATACTGAGGTAGTAAATATATAGTATCTAGCTATATATAGTATACTATTATTACTATCCTATTAGAACTTCTAATTCTTTACTAACTAATTT
>QWZN01000303.1:0-23255 GCA_003693225.1 Venturia aucupariae | reverse complement strand
GTAATACTATACGTATAATATCGCTAGAAATAGGTAACTTAAGGATAGTAGTAAGGCTATAGTAGGAGAGAAGCCGATTACTCTTTAAATATATAATAAAGAGCTTAATTTTATCTACCTCCTCTTTAGAAAGATACCTCTTAGCTCCTATATACCCTATTTTCTGCGGTATAGGGTGGCTAGCTTTAATAGCCTACTAGATTTAATAGAAAGTAATCTATTTACCGTATTACTACTAGAAAAAATACTGAATTTACTTATATTTATAGCTAGTACGGTAGAGGGTAATAACTTAGAATCGCTCGTCTCTCGTAAGTTCCTAATATCGCATTATAACTTCAAAATCTAGTATATATAGCTTCAAAAATAGCTTCAAGGTAGCCTTAAACTAGTAACGTAGATGAAGGATTGATATACTAAGAATACGCTGAATAAGCTACAACGGCGGCTTCATTTAGATAAATGCACTGGCCATTGCAGGGTGTAGAATTAACGTTTATTCCCCAAGCTACCACAGTACGATAGGAGCTAGCCTAGACCTATCAAAATTGATTGAATCCCTGAACCCCTGCTCGAAAGAGAAATTGCTAAGACCCTTGGTTCTGACTCTTGGGAGCAACCACAACTGCACGCAGTCGCAGTCTTTGATGAAGACGTCAGATCATTGCGCGGAGCTTGCCACGTCGGAAAGCCCTACGACATAGATGGCCCAATCGGAACACGTTACTACTACCTTGTTAGGTGTCCAGGACAAAGACTCCATTTCCAAATCAAGGCTTTTTTCTGGAGTCTGGTTCATCGTGGCTTGCACGCCAGGTTGTCTGGGTATCCATGTGTCGATTTACACCATCTGAACCCAAACGTTCTTGTCAAAACGAGCTCAATTGGCGTGAAACAGCTACTGTAAGCTCTACTTCGATTCTTTTCCAGTGATGCTTTAATAATGAGGAATAGAAGAAGTAAAGCCCTAGGCATGGAGCTGAGACTGATTCAGGTGTCTTCAACTTACAGTAAGATGCAGGAAACTCAACCATGTCACATTTGATTGGACAAGAGCCGGCCGAGAAGCAAAGTCTCGCCAAGAGTGAGGTGAATCCAGGGTCTACTTCGGCTCACGGCATGTTGACTCCCCCTGCCAGACAGATTGCTCTACGGATAGCCTCGCCAGCATGCGAGAGCTAGCATACGAGATCCGATGGTAATTTGTACTGTGTAAAGTACCGCCCAGAACTACAAAATCGAATCGAGCCTCCCGGTCCATATTTCAAGCTTTTCAATATGAACAACAACGCCTTGGCTTTCTTGATTCTCCGCCTGCAATCATCAAAATCTCTCGGCAAAACGTGCCTAAGAAGAGTTCTTGGACTATCCTAGGCCATGCAGAATCAAGAATGCCATGGACCCGAGATAGGTATCTTGAAGGGACTTGAAGTGGGCGCTCTCCCCACTTTGATCCGTTACTCTGGAGAATAGCATCCTGGAAATACTCAGAATTGCGTCGTCTGAAAGACTGAACAGTTTCCCGTCTGGACACATTCGAAACCACGCCCAACCTGCAAATCGTTCGCGAACTTTTCATATTTACGGTCATCATCCTCGCTTTCGTCAATGAGACCTCGCGGACGAAACAGAATACCGAAGCCTTCCGTAGAACATGTGAAAAGGTGTCGTGCAATCTAATGGCCGTGCCTGTAGTATTGCGAAGGCGAAAAAGACGTTAACACTTGGTGCTTTCATTAAAAAAGATGTTCAGCTGTAGACTTCAGACCGCCTACGAATTTATAATACCCCCACCCAAATAAAACTTCGATTTTGATGTTCCTCGTTCGCACGGACTCTGCTCGGACCAGACGGTATTCTACGCATGCATGGATCTTATCTACGCCTATGTTAGGGCAAGGAATATCTTGCCAAATTCTTGCCAAGTGTTAACGTCTTTTTCGGCTTCGCAATAGTACCTTTTTAACATTCCTTACAACGACTCTACGAGCCGAGCGCGGCGGAAGTTGCGAGCGTACGGTAGGTAGGCTTGTGATTCCCATCTGTCAGGTTATTAATAGCCTAGCCCGAGGTATTATCGCGATGGAATAATAACACGGTTATAGATCAATTACTTTCACCTCTATTTACTACCCAAGCGAACCAGATTATCGTGGTGTGGTCCTATAGAGTAGTATCGATTCAAAGGTACTTATAAGCTTGTAGATACGGAAACCAGTCTTTTCTAAACCTCAACTTAGTGTCACTACTACCTTCGTTTATTATAATCTCCTAAGTAAAGAATGCGGCTTCAAGCTCTCCTCCCGGTAATCCTACTCGCACAGTCTAGCATTGCAGCGCCGGCGCAGTCGGATGTTGAAGCGCAGTCTAGTATTAAAGCGCAGTCGGACATGAAAGTATATTCCGCTGGAAACCCACCACCAGGGCCATACTACTGCTGCGTCAGAATGTAAGTACTTACCCTACCCCACCTACTAGCAATTAATGAATCAAAACAACAAAGCTAACCATACGATCACAGCCAAGGCAGCCACAGCTACTACCAAGATTTCGACCACGTCTTCCCGAATGGCGGTCTCTACGTATGGAAACCATACGGTGACCCGATAGATAAGACGTACCCAGAATGCATGGTCGCTATGGCTAGGGTTGGGAGAAGTTGTGCGGATTGGCAGATCAAGGTCGCAGGTGGTACATGTCCGCAGTTTATGCCTTTGAAATTCTTGGGGGTTACGGATTATAAGTTTTGCAAACGGTCAGGTCCTAGAAGAAGGAGTTTGGACGTTTTGGAGACGTCGTAGGGAATCTCTAGTGCTTGAATTGGGAGGGATTTTCAAGAGAACTGGGAGGGATTTTTCAAGATGGATGGATTCGAGACTCGTTTTTTTCTTCTTCTCCTATCCGTCGTTTATAATCAGGTCTATAGCCCGAGGCATTGTTGTGATATAAATAACGTTATAGATCGTTCGCTTTCGGGATATCGTTTCAAGCGAACTATCGTGTAGTGGACTAGAACTCAAAAAGAAGTATTGAAGAGAGACGTATGAACGGGGAAAAGGATAATCCTCCGTACTTATTCGCATCTCTACATTATCCACAAGACGATATTCTATCGTCAATCTGCCATCTTACTGTCATCATCGCTACCTTCGTTACCATCGCCCAAGCGAAATGCATCTAAACGTCCTACTCATAGCGATCCTATTCGCGCAGTCTAGCGTTGCATCGCCGGCGCAATCCGGTATCGAAGCGCAGTTAGGCCTCGAAGCGCAGTCAGGCCTCGAAGCGCAGTCAGGCCTCGAAGCGCAGTCAGGCCTTTAAGCGCAGTCAGGCCTCGAAGCGATTCGAGTGCCCGCTGTTAAACCCACGTACCCACCATACTGGTGCTGCGTCAGAATATACTCTACCTACCTACGAGCAATGAATAATAAGCTAATTACTTCCATTATAGCCATGGCGGCAATAGCCCTTTCCAACATGTCAGCCAATACTTCCGGATGGACGGTTTGTACGTCTGGACAGTAATTACAAAACCATTGTGCAAAGTCGTTATGGATAGGAGTGGGCCCGAATGTGCGAATTGGAGGTTTGTGGTCCTCGGGGGCACATGTGAGCTGTGGGATCCTGTCAAATACGTTGGTGTTGTTGAAATTTTTTATTGCCAAAGGTGATGAGACGTTGGAATCGTCACACGGATCTCAGTGGTTACACGGTATTTTGGTTTGGTTCCATCGTATTCCCCTATGGAGGTTCTTTCGTTTCGCGAAAATCCGAAATAGTTGGCTTGTTGGAGGACTAGGGACATGGACCTTCTAGCACTGGTTTTATCAATATTACTCGTTCCAATTTTTCGAAAGTGTTCACCAGAATTTTTGTTAGCTGCAACGTAGAAATGTAGCAAAAATTGAAGGGGTTGCGATGGGGGAAAGGAGGCTATTGGACCAATTCTAAGGTGCTCTGGTTGACATGTAGAAGGAAGGTTGGATCTTGACGATATTAGCTATCAGCAATGTGCCAACAGGGTCGTTACCGCGATGCTCACAAAGTGTCTCCTCGCTCAAGCAACTTGCTTTTCTTCTGGACTCCATAGAGCGACTGACACGACAATTGAATCGTAATCGCACCCCACTTTCCAAGTTCAGATCGAGACATGACACAGTACCAAACAACCAGGATCTTTTAGTATGTAGCAATGTCGATCTCATACACCCATAATCACATCAACCAGGTCTCAAATCCGGCTCAAAGTCCAAGCCGGAACCTGTGGGTCCAAATTCCATTGACACTCGCTCGTGCATAATTGGCTGACATGTCACCTCCGTAGAACGTGATATCGATTTCAGGACAAAGACCAAATTTGTATTTGAATAGCGGAGGTTGGTACCTTGCGAGAGCGACCACTACTTGAGGGCGAGATATTCCGTTTGGAATATCGCCCTTATGTATACCCTCCCTTGACCACATTGTCATGTACGGCTCGTGGATAATTAGATTTTGTACAGGACATGTCGTGTACAGGGCGGATAATCTCTATAAATAAATATACGCTAGCCTAACGATATTATATCTTCCGTGGACTTGTACTATATATATCCTCGTCCTATATAGTAGTCCCTTGTATATCAATCTATCTCTTCGTATAGCTTCGTATTGAATCTTTGTAAATCATCAACACCAGCATAATACATGACATAATTACATAACGAACATAAGTAATACGTACTAGCCCCCCACCCAACAACAATAAGATCTCAAAAACGCCCGAACTCACAACTAAAACTCCGATACCAGCGCCATATATTCATGTATCCCACAAGGTGATGCTAATGCTTTTCTTGTATGCCATTTCTGCCTCGGACTTCAACCAGTTCAAATCGCGATTGGTATCGTCATTGCCGTCGCTTAAGAAATGTCAAACATGGGCTTCAACTTCTTGATCAAACTCCATTCATCCATCGATACATCAGATCGGTAATGCTCTTTGAGGGTATCGATGCTCTCACGCGAGATTAGCGAGTATAGCGTGTCCTTCTCCTCGAGTTGGCGTCCGTAAAGAGGTTGGTGGGGACCTTCGATCTTCACAGCGACACTGGGTTGTCCCTTTTTGCAGAGAGGGATCTGCTTGTGTTCTCGTTCGATACCAGTTCTGTTCAATGGTCAGTAGCGGTTTTCAAAAGAGAGGCTATCATAAAGACAAAAACTTACACTCTGCCCATGTTGATAATTTCCTTTTGCTTGGTGACGGGATTCTCTTTGATGGCGCAGATGGGGGTCAGGAGTTTCAGAACTCCTTCGATGACATCGACACCCACAACGATAGGATCTTTCTTATTGAAGACTGCAATCGGTCGGAGGACGCAAGGGAAGACGGCCAAGAGCTTGCTCTCTTCCTTCTTCTGCTCTTTGATCAACTCCATGTGTTTGTTGAATGCGTCAAACAGATGGTAAATGATGTCTGCCGTGAAAATCTTGACGCCAATTTCCGCAGCATACGCAGCAGCATCCTTGTCAACTTTGACATCGAAGCAGAGCATGATAGCATGCTCAGGTGAACGCTCCAACATGACACCAGCTTGCATAACATCTCGCTTGTAAACAGGGCCGATACCGATGTTGGCGACAGGAATTTTGGATACCTTCAAGAACTCGAGCAAGGCTTCAAGGGAGCCGAGAGTGGATGCTTGCACGCTCACACCCTTACCACTCTTCGAGACACGGGTGAGCAGGTTCTCGAGATCACCCATAATCTCATCCTCCAAATCCTCTTCGTCGTCATCGGGTCCAACGACCAAAAGACGAGACCCAGCAATGGCACTGTCGAGACCGTCGGCGGAGATCTTGACACCAATTGCTGCTTTCACCTCTTTGTTGTGAACGTACGAAGACTTGACTCGCAATTCTTTCATCTCTGCTGGTGTGAGCAAGGCTCGAATATTCGTCGTGATGGCACCATTGAGGCCACACACAACAATACGGTCGCCTTCCTTGAGGACACCGTTGGACAAGATGACATCAATCGTAGTACCGAGACCTTCGATGACCTTGACTTCGAGCACGGTAGCCTCGACTTCGGAGAGGTACATGAGCGAGTTGGTCATGCGTTCTTGGGTCAGTTGAACGAGGAGCTTCAACATATCGGGGATGCCCTCTCCAGTATGTGCGGAGGTTGGGACAAGCGATACGTATCGTGCCATGCTCTTGTTCTCGTAGAAGAGTTCAGCGTTGAAACCCTTCTCAGCGAACTCCAACTTGGTCTTCTCCAGACGGTCCCTGAACTCTCCCTGACAGCCCTTGTTTTGCATCTCCAAGCTTTCTCTGAAGCCATTGTTGTCAATTTTCTTCCAGCCGAACAATCGATCGATCTTGTTCAAGGCGACGATGAATGGTGTCTTGCGGTCGCGAAGGAGCTTCATGGACTCCAAAGTTTGAGGCTCGAGACCGTGCATGATATCGACAACGAGAATGGCAATATTACACAGCGAAGAACCTCGAGATCGCAGATTGCTGAACGACTCGTGACCGGGTGTGTCAATAACGAGGAGACCAGGAACATTGAACTTGAAAGCTCCATCGGTGTTGATGACCGCAGTCTTCTTCTGCAATGCCTCGACAGGGAAGTAGGTAGCACCGATCTGTTGAGTGATACCTCCGGCTTCACCCTCTTGAACATTTGTTTGACGAATCTTGTCAAGCAACTTAGTCTTTCCGGTATCAACGTGACCAAGGATACAGCAAATGGGCGATCGAAGATTCTCCTTTGATCTAGCTGCCAGAGCTGCTTCGTGATTTTGCTTCCGGCGCTCGGCAGCGAGAGCTTTGCGCTCTGCAATCGCCTTCTTTGTCGCTGTAGTCTCTTCCTCGTCATCTGAGGAATCGTCTTCTTCAGACGAGGACTCGATGATGGACCGTCTTCGCCCATCGGCTACGGCCTGTGCATCGTCTGATGGAGTGGTAGATACGGCTGCTTGTGCTGGCTTTCCATTCGTCGTCGGCTTTGCAGCAGCCTTTGGCGCTGTCGCAGGGGCAGCCTTCGGCGGCGGCGGAGGAGCGTCAAGTTTCTCTGCTTCGGCTTCCCAGTCTTCGAGTTCGTCGCTCTCTTCTGCCTTTGCAGTTTCAGCCTCGAGCCGTGCCGCTTCCTCTGCAGCAGCCTCAGCCTTGGCCGTTTCTTCAGCTATTCTCAGCTTCTCCATCCTCTCCCTCGCCTCTGCCAGCTCAGCTTCTTCTTTTTCCAATTGGGCTTCCTTCGCGGTCTTCCCACCCTTCTTCTTGGCATATTTTGGTTTCGCCTTCTCAATCTTCTCAGCCTTCTCGGGTTCGTCTTTGCCTTCGACCACAACGCCGCCTGCATCCATCATCTGCTGGAGTCGTTCTTTCGCACGAGTTTCAGCTTCCTTTTGGGCCTTGGTCTTGTAGGTTCCCGCTTTCTTTTGTTCGGCAATCTTCTGCTTCTCTTTGAGCTTCTTCGCTGCCCTTTCTTCCTCTCGCCGCTTCTTCTCCTCTTCATCCATACGCTCCAGCTCTTCTATTCGAGCTTTCTCCTCCGCCGCGATGCGGGCAGCCTCCTCCTCTCTCTTCTTCAGTTCCTCCTGTTTCTTTTGAAGAGCCATCAAGGCAGGGTTGATCTTCTTCTTCTTACCTCCAGCTGTTGGAGCTTCGACCGCAGCCGGTTTGGCATCTTCCTTCATTTCTGGTGTTGCTTTGGCTGGCTCTGCCTTTGCAGCGGCTGGTGCTGGCGTAGTCGTCTTTTTCTTAGCAGCCTAAGTCGCAGTGATTAGTTCGTAATGGTTGAGAAAATAGACTAGAGTACCACGCACCTGTTCCTTTTTGCGCTGCTTTTCGCGTTCCTTCTTTGCCTTTTCCTTCTCCTTCTTGGTCATTACTCTGCCAGAAGCATCGCGCTCCTCATCATCATCCTTGGGTTCCTCAGTCTTGCCAGCTTTAGCATTATTTGCCTTCTTGATTGGACCAGAGTATATGTCCTCCTCATCATCAAAGGTTGCTTCAACCGGAGCTTTTGCTGCAACTGGTTCTGCGTCTGCGCCGTCGAGTGAGGGGTCCTCTCCTTCGACAAAGTCTTCGACTGGTTTTCCCTTCTTGGCCTTCTTTCCGCGGTTCTTCTTAAGCATTGCCATCAGGCCTCCGCCCATTCCCTCGCCTTCTTCAGCAGCATCGTCTTCCTTTGCCACTGTTTCTGCCTGGGCTATGGGATCCTCGCCCAGATCTGCCTCCCAATCATCTTGGGTCTTTTTGCCACCCTTCTTTTTAGGAGCCATTTAGACAGGTTGTAAGTGGATTTTGATAGGCTTTAGTGTGGTTTATGGGTATATGTTGGTGATGGTGAGATGTCCGATCGTTTGTGGGCGTCGTCGGCCGGGTTAGGTAATATCGGGCAGCGGAGTTGGGGGGGTTTTGGATGGTCGAAGTTTCGGTGGAGCGAAAGACATTCACTCTTATGTTGCTATCGTCAATGGTGGCAAGCAATGTATTGAACGGGCAAATTTGAATGGATTTTGTATTGTAGTCCTTGTGTTGGTGCGGCGAAATGGTACCCCGCCAAATATACCTTGAAAGCTCACGAAAGTCACGACTTCCTTCAGCTTCAAGTTTGATTGTGAGTTGAAGACAGGAGCACGAGTTAGATTCAAGGCTTGAGCATACCAAGTTGAAATCGGATGCCAGCCAAAGTTCAACCAACCATCTGCGCTTTCCTCCTCTCCCAATCGAGTTATTCACATTACAGTCGGGTGACACAGTCTTGATCCACCACAGTCACCTCGATACAGCCGAAGGAAACACTTGACTGTGGATGAATCCGAATACTATAAAGAAACCCACAGTTCAGCAATGTGATGAGTCACACTTCGACCATGATATTAAGGATCGCAAAATTATTCATTCTTCTCAATCAACTAGTTGCTGCTACTCGCAATTTCTTAATAGACCCATTGAACCATCATTGTATCTATAATCTAATATCCAGTCGCTCCGTTACCCGCAGCCTTTGTTGGATCCAGAGGCTCGATGTTCCAAATCGCTTCAGCATACTCATCAATGCAGCGATCACTGGAGAAGAAGCCCATTCTCGATACACTGGTGATGCACTTTGTGATCCACTCCTCCTGATTCTTATACGCTTCGTCAATGAGATCATGCGTCTTGCAGTAGCTGTTGAAGTCATCCGACACCAAATAGTAATCACCATGTTCCACGATACCATTCACCAGCGCTGAGAACTGCCCAGCATCTCCGAAGGTGCCTTTCTGGATGGCGTCAAACACTTTTGCCAAGCCCTCATCCAGTTGATATGTGCCATAGACGTGGCCATGGCGGAGATCTTCTACATCCTCAGTGAGGTTACCGAAAAGGAAGATGTTGTTCTCGCCAATTTCGCGAGTAATCTCAATCTGAAGAGTGGTCAATAAATTGGGGTTGTTAAACATGGTAGGGCTGACTTACGTTGGCACCGTCGCAAGTTCCGATGATGAGACCGCCGTTGAGCACGAACTTCATATTGCTGGTGCCGCTTGCTTCTGTTCCGGCGGTTGAGATATGCTCGCTGATGTCGGAAGCAGGGCAGATGATCTCGGCCTTGCTGACATTGTAATCTTCGATGAAGATGACCTTGAGCAAGTCTCCAACGTCTTTGTCGTTGTTTACGACATCTCCAACCTTGTTGATCAAATGGATCACAGTCTTGGCCATCCAGTAGCCTGGAGCTGCTTTGCCACCAAAGATGGAAACTCGTGGTGCTAGCTTCTTGCGCTCCTCAGCGTCCATAGCTTTGATCGCAAGGTAACGGTGAATGACACCGAAGATGTTCATCTGTTGTCGCTTGTACTCGTGAATGCGCTTGACTTGAATATCAAACAACGCTGCTGGGTTCACACTATGACCGGTGGTTTCCTTGATATGCTTGGCCAGGCGCACCTTGTTGGCGTATTTGATTTCTTGCCATTCCTTGCGGAACTCCTTGTCATCGACAAAAGCTTCAAGCTTGTGAAGAAGCGTCAAGTCTTTGAGGAAGCCATGACCACCCAACTTGGATGCGATCAGCTCCGACAATCGAGGATTGGCCTGGTGGAGCCATCGTCGAGGGGTGATGCCGTTGGTGACGTTGGTGAACTTGTCTGGTCCATAAATCTTGACAAAGTCCTTGAAGATCGTGGTCTTGATGAGGTCGGAGTGTAATTCAGCAACACCATTCACCTTGTGAGAGCCAATGACGGCAAGGTAGGCCATGCGGACCATCTTTGGCTGCGACTCCTCGATGATGGAAACGCGGCCGAGCATGTCTCTGTCTTTCGGAAAGTTACGCTCAACGTATTGCAAAAACTGAAGATTGATCTCGTAGATGATCTGAAGATGGCGGGGAAGTAGGTGCTGTACAAGCGGAACGGACCATTTCTCCAAAGCTTCTGGGAGAACGGTGTGGTTTGTGTA
Source organism: Venturia aucupariae (assembly GCA_003693225.1). Taxonomy (NCBI): domain Eukaryota; kingdom Fungi; phylum Ascomycota; class Dothideomycetes; order Venturiales; family Venturiaceae; genus Venturia; species Venturia aucupariae. The sequence goes on along the minus strand of QWZN01000303.1, from coordinate 12,815 downwards.
ACCGAACGTTTTGTGTACGATGCTCCACGCTTCATCCCAATCAAGACCTTCGAGGTCGAGTAAGATGCGCATCAGCTCAGGAATGGCAAGTGTGGGATGTGTGTCATTCAACTGGATGGCAACTTGACTTGGGAAGTCCTTCCAGGCGCGCTTGGTTTTCTTGAAGCGACGAACGATGTCGAACAAGGACGCAGCGCACCAGAAGTACTGTTGTTTCAAACGGAGTTCCTTGCCGCGGTCTAGATTGTCGTTGGGGTACAGAACCGCAGAGATTGTCTCGGCTCGTTGCTGATCTGCAACAGAGCTCTCGTACTCGCCTGAGTTGAATTTCTGGAAGTCAAACTCGCCACTTGCAGCTTTGCTGCCCCAGAGACGCAGATTGTTGGTTGTCGCTGTGGCGTAACCTGGTACCGGGAAATCGTATGCAACCGCCTGCACAATCTCGCCACCTTCCCACGAGTTGTGGATCTTTCCATTCTCGTCCCTACTGATTGTCAGCAACCTGAAAACTGCATGTCTCACCAAGTACTCACTGCCATCGGTTGACAGTCCCGAAGAACTGGATGTCCACAGTGATGTCGTGACGGGGGAACTCCCAAGGGTTGAAGTCGAGCCAGTAGTCCGGAACTTCGACTTGATAACCGTCCACAATTTCCTGCTTGAAGATACCATATCGGTATCGCAAACCATAACCCCAGGCTGGGTAGTTGAGAGACGCCATGCTGTCCAAAAAGCAGGCAGCAAGTCGACCGAGACCACCATTACCCAAAGCAGCATCGTGCTCTTGCTGAACGATATCTTCCATTCGGAAACCAAGCTCGGCGAGACCCTCTGAACAGTTGATTAGCACGCGTGATTCGGTCTTCCATGAGTTGACATACTAGTTGCTGTATCCTTCTGCTCGACGTTCAGCATGGCATTGTCTAGCGCTCTACCCATCAGGAACTCCAAGGAAAGGTCTGATGTGGATTAGATCTGTATAGTCAACTATCATCATTTCAGAACTTACAGTATATTCTCTTCTGGTCAGAAAATGTCTGGTTTTGCTGGGTCTTGTTCCAGTCAATGACTAGTCGGTCTCTGAATGCAAGCGCAGTTCCGGCATAGACAGCACTGTCTCAATCAGTGCATGAACTCTGGCTACAGGATGCCTTATTCTTACTTCTCATCACAGTTGTACATGGATCGTGCCAAGGTTGTTTCGATGTGTCTGATGGCATCTTTCTGCAATCATCTCTCAGTATTGTCCCAATTGTGATCTTGGGGAGGAAGGATGTACCTCGAATTCTTCTGGGGTGTCGAATGGTTTTGGCGCCTGTGGTACGAGGTTAGTGGCGGTGAGGGGCAGCCACGATTTTTGTGCCTACATAGTTCTTCCAACTTTGAAAACAATGTTAGCAATTGGACTAGATGAGGCTTGAGTATTACTAACGCGGCCCGCTGCGGCTCTGGGATCGAAGCTTCGACAGCTTTGATTTCCGCAGGACCAAAGCCTGTGACGGTTCTCTTGTGCTTGGGTCTGGTAAAGCCAGGTCCCACAGGCCCTTGAAGCTCTGAAAGAGGCGCACTCATCGAGGGCTTGCGTTCTCTAGCCATGGAAGGCCTTCTCTCGGGGAGAGGACGCTCTGTGGAAGCTCCAGAAGCCATGATGGCGGTGCGTGGTGGGGTAGATTAGTAGGACGACCTGAGAGGAAACCTGAGCAACTGCAATCACTTTCTTCGACCGGTTCGTGAAGAAAGGTGGTATGAGGCTGCGAAAGGGCAAGGTGGAAGAGTGGGGAGAGGAGATATTATCGAGAATGTGAGGGCGTTTGAAGCAGACTCGGACTGTTGAGATACGTACAACTGCTAGTCCCCGCGCTGGCACCTACCGGGATTACCACATGCTTGGAAGTTACCTCAAAGCTCAGAGCTTCGTGCGGGGTTGAAAGCCATCTAGGTCGTCACGCTGCAGGCCATCACATCGATTGAACAGGCCATTGGCATTAGTCTCAGATGCAGAAGTTAGGCGGCGTTGTTCGTGCGTACATCTCTTCTGCTGAACTGCCATTGCGAGAGTTTATATTTCCAGGTTTCGCCGTGGTGTCTGCAATCTACTGCGAGTCTGCGACTCTGCGAAATTCATGGTGGAGTGATGGTTACGGGACGCGACCTTATCGACCAGGCTGGAAGGGCAAAGGGCAAGCTTATTAAACCTGCACGAGACAGGGATCATAGCGGCCCATGTTATTGTGGATTGTTTACGAATCGCGTCTTCCACACTGAAATAATGGGGGTGGCGGAACATACTCCTGGCTACATATGATAGTACACCAACACCGGAACTCCCATCTGACACTGGAGGTGTTGAGCGACAACGATGTTGATCAGCTCCTTGCAAACCTTTTGCTGGCTTCACCAGCGACTTGCCATGGTTCATGTCAATGAAGCAACATCTACCATCAGCACTTATTCCAGGTCTGGTCTAGCTCTACTTCATCTTTCTTCAGAGTGGACCCAACATTCAGGCGAAGCTGTTTGTGGCATCGTCATTACAGAACAGAGGTCTACCTGGCTGAAGACAACCCAAAGACATACTAGTACATTCAACAAGACTCCGCCGAAAAGGCCTGGATCCTTGCATTGGGGTATCATTACGCTACAAAACAACCAGACCGGAGCCTAAAAATGCCAGTCAAGAACTGCGCACAACCGGTCCCTCACACAGTTGGTTCGTCAGGAGTCAATTGGCCTTCGTGAAAGACTGCCTTGCCAGTCCGAACTCCTTGCCCCTTTGCGAACATCTCCTGCTTCTTCTCCTCCAAATCTTCCATTGTGAAGCTCATCAGACCATAATCAATATCCTGAAGGATGCAATCCGTGGTCGCCGAGATATCGCGGGGCTCCATTGTCTGATTCGTGATCTTCTCACTCCACCACTTCGGCTGGCCAGACACATCGTGAAGGTATGAATGAGCAAGCGCGAGGGCTCCTAGGACAATGAGCTCCGGCTTCAGTGGCTCGGATCGAAAAGTTGGGACCTCTGGTGATCGAGCTCTTTGACAGGCTTTCCGCCAGCTGCGGACAAACGAAGAGCTTAAGCTGTCGAGAATGCATGCTGCGAGAGCGACGGTATTGGGATCAAGGCCAGCCCGTCTGATGAATGACGCGACTTCGTCTGCCTTTGCTTGTTGTTGCGGTACCAGTCTGCAGAGGAAGGCGCTTGCTGCTTGTCAAAGTTAGTTCGATGCGGAATAGATGGTTGACTCTGGTCTGACAACGTACCTGAAAGATGGGGAGGGTCAGGAGTGGATGTGGCGGACACCATGGTAGGTGCAGGTGAAGAAGACGAAGACAATGGTGGTGTGGGCACTATACAACGCCTTTAGTGAAATGCTCCTATACAGATGTCAAAGGCTCCACCACGTACGGTTGGAGAGCGGTACGTAACAATGATTGAAGTATTCGTCCAATTCTCTCTCTTCATCTTCATCGATGGAGCCTCTCCGGCGGCGTTTGATGCTGAAGTAATCCATTTCGACTTCAGCCGTATTCATGTTCTTCAAGGTCTGCGACAATGGGACTGTCTGCTTCCTCTTTTATATCACCCCCTTTGTCCCGACTGAGAAGGCGCATCGACGTGAATAATGGTGGAACTCGAGAAGACAAGTGCGCTTTATAGCGAGTCAGACAACACACCACGGTTCCATTTGCATCCCACATCACACTACCGCTGCGCTCGGAATAGAACATCGGTGTGAAGAAACGCAACGTTGGTCCACCAACCCACTTCCACGGCCAACTTATCCCCAATAATGCGATGCTCTCAGCCCCGATCATTCGATAATAATCAGGCGAGGCTCGCTTGATTCGCTGGCCATTCTGTCGCCAGTTGTGATCGGCTGACTCCAGAGTCGTCTCCGCATCCCAAGGCCGGCTGGGGGAGCCTGCAATCAAACACAGCTTCATCTAATGCAGCCTTACCAGATCCATCTCTCCTATTCCCAACAGCGTACCAGAGATGCGCATATTCGATCCAATACTTCGTGTCCTTTGTGGAGCCCCTCCTGCAGAAGCGCGAGTTCCATTCCTCATCCGAGTCGTTAGCGAACGCATCCATCTTCCTCTCACCGCATACCGGCCCCAGAGGCTGAAGACTCCGCCATAACTTTCCTTTCTGCGTCCCTTGGCCCTGCGAGACGGCAGCTCTTCTCTGACACTAAGGAGTTGGCAGATGCTGGGATGAACGACTCGGAACACGCATCTTAAGCACGATAACTATTACACATGAACGTGATGGACATGTCAATTCCCATGGCCATCTCCCGTCAGACCCGTTTTACCACCCCGATGAACTCCTCAAGGATGGCAACGGGAGAGTCCGACAAGCCCGTTCAATGCAGAGATTTCCGTACCGAGGTACGCCGTGCTCCGAGGAGTCCTGCAGAACCGTCATCATGCCCAACGACAGGAGAATCTCTGTAACGCACTTTATTTCAGGCGCGCCTCCTGCCTTTTTCGCAATTCATTGAAAAGCTGAATTACGGCTAGGAATACACGTGATGTACCTGCTCATCCACTCCGAGTCTGGAAGAGACGGTGACCTGGGCTTTCGGGTATTCTCTTGGCCTCCCGTCTTCTGGTACAGAGATTCCCACCATCGTTTCCGTCGGAACTTATCTCAGCTGAGGCGAACTTTTCCTTCACAGACCTTAGGTCTACCGCGAACGCAACCAATTTTTATTTTTTAACAAATAGTGCAACGATACAATAGCGCATGAAAGCCGCATGAACTTTCGATCCTTTCGATCAGCTTCAGCTCAACCGGCAAGATTTGTCCTTGTGAACACAAACAAAGCCCGCTGTGCACAGTGAATCGTGGCCAAGCTTATAGCTGATCAGGAGCAAGTAGTGGCAAACAGTGTTCATCAGTATGTCTTTTAGGAGCTCCTTCGACTTTAACGGATATTCTATTCTATTATATCCAAGACTTGTTTGTGGTCAAGTCAAAGCATGAGCATACTCAAACATCTTCGGTGGCCCGTCGCGAGGACTTGCAATGAAGAAGTCGAAGCAGGACCCGCGAAGATGAATTGACAGCCGTGTTGAAAATGATCACTCTTTAAACTATTCTTTTGACAAGTCCTATCGAGTTTACTTAGGACTAGTATACTTTTCTATAAGCCGATAGGCCAAGGCATCGGACTCGAACTATATCGAGAAGGACATCGAGAAGGGTATCGAGAAGGGCATCGAGAATGGCATCGAGAAGGGCATCGAGAAGGGTATCGAGAAGATGTGGTCTCGGACTGTACGGTGAGGGAAGGAGCGTACATAAACGTGCCTTCCATTTGCGATGTAAGTTCCACCTTACTTTTTAATTGTATCTCCCATAAGTCTCAGCTTCTCTGCTACAACCTAAGTATCCCTCCTCTGTTGCGTTTATTGTCCCATTTTTTCTGCGATTCTGTCTGTTCTCTACCGTTGATCTTCGTATCCCTAATACCCGCGCGATACCTATAGATGCCGAAGGAGCGAAGGATGGACCAAGCCGAAAAACTGCGTTCAATAACAAGAGGAGACAACAGCGACCGATACAGCCGCAGCAGCCAAACCCAAATAAGAAGACAAAACCGAACAAGCATGTGCGGCAGGCGATAAAGAGACGGGAAGAACTCGAGAAAGTGAGACAGGAAGAACTCGAGAAAGTACGCACAGAGCTCTTGCTGCTCCCTGTAGACCCCGAGATCCTAACAGAGCTCCAGAATGCCAGAGCTCTTGCTGCTCCCCCTGAGGACCCCGAGATACTTGATTTACGCACGTTGCCAGAGAATCAGCGGCTTGCTGTCTTAGCCATCACCAAGCCTGTTACCAACTTGTATACAAACTCACTTTGTTATTATCTTCATACTACTTCCGCAACAGTACACAGTATGCACGGCTCCTTTGTATTTCACAGAACAGAAGTATAGCCTCGGCGTTGTACCCGGAAATTGCCGTCCCCGCTTCCTCCTATCGATACCGCACCCGCACATCATCTACTTGTACCCAATTTTTCGTAACCGTTCTCCATTCAACGCATAAACTAAGTCAGCCTGGCTAGCTCGTGAGTTTCAAGCTTCTAGTTACACTTAAGGAGCCTCACTAATGAACATTAGAATCGGTAGAGCGTGAGACTCTTAATAAGGTCATCTCAAGGCTGCGGGTTCGACTCTACCGTCTTTCCTTCCTATAATAAAACGCTAACAAGATCTAGGTTCGACCCCCGCGTCGGGCTTCTCTCGCTAGCGTATACCGCTGTTTCGCTTCCTTTTTGTCCTCTTTCTGTTTATCCTTCTAGTGAAATTGTATTCCTTTATTTTTAATATTTTCTATTTATTATCTAGTCGCTAAGGCTCCCTTTATTTTCTCCCTTCCTTAGTCGGGTCGGTCGGGTAGTCGGTCGGGTAGTTAGTTAGGTAGTACTACTACTTCCTCTTTTTAGCCTATCCCTACTATTATATAGAGAGTAATAGGATCAATCTACCGCTCGCTAGATTAGTCGGCTAATAAAGTATCCCTAGAATTATAATATAGATAAAATAGTATATATATAGTTACTATAAAACCTAAGCTAACTTCTACTATAAAAGTCTAAGTATATTAATTACCTCCTTACGGATAGCTTCTTAGTCTTTATAAATAATACTTTATTTCTTCTCCTCTTAATAAGCTTACGTCTTTATAAGGGGATCTTCTAAAGTATATAGTTTATACTTGATTTAGGGTCTACGAGTTACTCTATTATAATTCTAAGCTAATATTAAAAATTAGCTAACTATTTTCCTAGTCTTTCTATACTTTAAACTATCCTAAATAGCCTTTACTTTGACTAAGTCTTAAAGATTACCCCTTAAAAATATAATATAGTACTTTCTAAGCTAAAGAAAATAGATTATACTAATATAATACCTCTACCCTCCTAATAGAAATATCCTACTAACTTTATAATTCTTAGTATATAAGAAATAGGGTTAAACTTAAATATTATATTATTAAGTATAACTACTACGTCTATTACTAGGATTTTGTTATAAGCTATTATAATAAGTTTATAGAACTATAAAAGTATTATCTAGTATAAGACTCTAGTATAGGCGAGAAATATATTATTAAGATTAAATATTTTAGGAATCTCGTCTTCTATTACTCGTAATAATTCTAGATCTATAGATTCTATAAGTATTATATTCTAGGCCTTGATAGTATCTTAAAGGAGTCTTACTCTAGTAAAGAAATACTACCGGCTCTTAGGACTATTTTAGATTAGATATCTCTATAGTATAATATTATCGAATTTGCTAATTAGGCCTAGTACTTATACTATAAGATTAATAAGTTTATCCTTTAGACTTATCTTTAGTCCTATATAGCTATAGTAGTATTAACTACTCTAGACTATTAAATACTTAGATAAGGTTCTCTTTTTTATATAGTAATAATTATCTATAGAGATTAGTATAAGATACTAGTTTAGGTAGGACTATACGTCTTACTAACTAATATCTTATATTAAGAAATAGAGTATAGATAAGATATAAAGAGTAACTAAGTAGACCTCGTAGTAGTATAATTCGGTTTATACCTTTAATATATCTTTAGATCTTATTAAAATCTATTTATTCCTATAAAATAGATAGTCCTTATCTTTTATAGTTTATAAACGAAGGTACGCTTACTCCGCTAAATACCTATAGTAATATTAGCTATTATTAATCTACTACCTTTATTATATAGTATCTTAAAACTTAAAGTAGCTAATAGCTTATAGTATACTAGAACGCTATTACTAATAGCCTAATAGTCTCCTTATAAAGCTAAATTAAGGTCTCTAAGTATTTGCGAATAAGCCTCTATAGAAGCGTACTTAAAGCGACTATCCTCGCTATTTTAGTATATACTACTATTCGTAATAGCTAATAGCGTACCCCTTATAATATAATCGTTTAAATACTAAGTCTTTATAGCTACTTACTATAATCTAAGCTACGTATTTATATAGGCGTATTTTAATAGGGACTTTACGGTTCGAGGGTAGTAATAGTTCTAGTATTAGTAGAATAACTAGTCTTTAAAAGCGGAATTATTTAAGTAGAAGGAGGTAATAGAAGATAGAGGACTTAGTAACCTTAATTTTAATTAAGAATAGATAATTATCTATCCGGGTAAGATAGAGGAGAGTAGAACTTTATTATTAGGTTTCTAGTATATTATAAAGATTAAGGTATCCTAATAACCTTAATATATAAGATTATTCTATCGATATTACCCGCCTATAAAGATTAGTATTAATTTAGCGTAAAGCGTATAAATTACCGGATTAAGAGATAGCCTTATATAATAGACGTATTTAATCGTATTATAAAGGGTAAGTAATACGTAAAGAATCTAGATTTATATATTTATCTTACGCCTTTCTTCTAAGCTCTATAAGTTAAATAGTCTTTTAATCTTCCTATAACGCTAACTATAATATTCTTCGAGTAAGGATCTAGGATCTAATCTAAGTATTTAGAAATAGTACTAAGCAATTAACCTTATTATAATAAAGCTATTCTTATCTAAAATAAGGACCTTAAATCGTAGTATAGACTAAATTAATCTTGTTTAAAGTACGATACTAAGATATAGGGGCCGCTATTCTCTCTTTATTAAGTAATTACTTTGAGAAAGAAAACTTGATCGATAGGCTTTCCCCGAAGTCGAAGATGTCTAATAAGTATAAGGAGAGGTTTGAATTGTACAATAACTACTATAGTACTCCCGGCTAGCTTAATTAGTAGAACTATTCGTATACTAAGTCGTACTCTATCTATAAGTATAATTACAACTATAATACTCTTAGCTCGCCCTATTAGTAGAACTATTTGTACATCTATCATTCGCTATAATCTAGAGCTAAGGGGCTCTCTTCTTACTAGTAGTAACCAACTTGTCCGGATCAACCCTAGAGTCTTGAAGTGCCGCTTTAGACTTCTTAGACAAATAACCTAGAATATTAGATACTACTACCGGCTTCTTAGCGGACGCTCCTTCCAAAGCATTTGATCTAAAGGTGACGAACTTTCCTAATAGTCCCTTGGTTTCGAGATCGTTGCGGAAATACTTTAGTAAACCTTTGGCCTCGATCTATTGGCGAAACAAAACCGCCTAATCTATTCGAGCTGGCCCGACAAAGGCACCGCTATCTATCTTAGGAATCTTTGCAGGTCGTAGCTTCGTAAGTTCCTCCAAGTTAGGTAGAATATTATAGCGCTCAAAGTATAATTTGGCGTAAGTCTTATTCTTCTTCTCTTAGTATTTATCTATACCTCTCTTCTTACCCCAAACGGAGGAGCCCATGCCCTCCTTAGTAAGTAACTAATAGTACCTATTGTCTGAACCTTTATTAAACTCCGCGATCAAATACTTTCGAAGCTCTAAAACTAACTTGTATTTGCGAGTATATTTAGTTAAGTATATATAGCTTATTACCTTTAGAGAGCCTTCGACTTTATTCCAAAACTTTGTTAGCTTACGGTACCATTTATTGTATAGATTATGAATACTAGTCGTAAGATAGCGGTCTAATTTTGATTTATTATCAAATAGTCTGTTCCGGTCCTTAATTATACTGTCGATCTCGTATTCAGGGCAAGGTCGCGGCTCTCCGGAAGGTAAATCTTCGGAGATTAGAAGCTCAAGTATTATAAGTGCAGCCTTAAAATATGGCGAAGATTCGCGCTCGCTATCGAAAGGGAGATTAGTCTCGATAGTAAGAGTTTCTAAAGTCTCTCCGGGATTGTCTGTTTCCAAAGTCTCTCCGGGATTGTCTATAGTCTCCTACTCCGGTATATCCTTAGTATCATCCTCTATCGGCCTAAGATTGTAGTCCGTGGATTTATCGCTGAATCTCGTACGCGTCGCGTCGCCCAAGTCAAAGATATAGGAATCGTTATCGGCAAGCTCATTTCTACCTTGCTTATCTAGATTATCGTCTTCTCTATCTTGCTCTACTATACGCTTAGTAACTAGAGTAGTAATTCGTTCTAAGAATTTAGATCTTATCTTTATCTCCTCTATGCGACGGTTAATCTCTTCTTTTGTTAAACTAGCGCGAGATAGCTCTTCAGCCTGTCGAAGTATTACCTACTATACGTATCGTCGAAGACGACGTCGTTGGAGATCTTGGTTAGGCGATTTAGTATCTAAGTACTTGCTTACGTAGTCCTCGACTTACTCCTTTTACTAGCTTAGAGTTATCTAAAGGGCAGCTCGGTACAAAACGTGGGATGTCGCAAACTCGGTATTATATACTCGGGTACGGGGATCTTCCCTAGTAGCGATTAAGTATAAGTCGAGATATTTCAACGGCTAATTATAGGCTTTTTCGAAGGAATGAGATATAGACGTATAATATAGTAGCTATCTTATAGTATCTCGACCTTCCGCGTAGTCTATATTGGTTCTAGCTTTTCTTCTCCAAGAATATATAGTGACATTTCTTAGGAATCTAGCCTTGTAAGCGCGGCGTTGCAGAAATTCTATTAGAGTATAAGCTCCTATAGGAGTGTCTTCGAGTAGCCCTAGACCTCGCGCCTACGTCTTCAAGAAGATTGGCTTATCCAAATGCTAGTCTTTAATTAGAATATTCTAGTATAATCCCTCGAGGAGTTCTTTTGGATAGGTATAATTGGCGAGGAATCCGCGCTCGAGGAGGATCGCTAGGATCCGATGTGGTGCCGACAGCGGGAGGTTATCGGAGTTCTACGGACTAAGTATACGAAGTATAAGGATACCGTCTATCTTATTTATATATACCTATATACTGTCTAGAGCATATCCCTTAAGGTATAGAAATATAATCTCTACCTCAAATTTTCTACGGCTATCCTTCCTAATTATTCTAGAAATCTTAATATCCTTCTAGCGTAGGTAGTTATCCGGCCAAAGTAGTAACTAGGTCAAAGAACCAGGGCGTACTCTAAGGTACTAAGCTAGGTAGTAGTTCGCAGCAACTTGCATACTAGGCGTATTGCCTAAAGATAGAGGGATTAGTATAGTTCTAGAAATTTAGGAGGAAATTAACTTACCTATATCAAAGTCCATTAAGAATTTGAACTCTAATCTTCCAAACCAAGTTTTGGCCTTCTTTGCCGAAGTAATTCCTAGCTACTTCGCTACGTAGTAGATAGTAGGATTGACTCTTATCTTTATAGTAAGGTACGACGGAGGATTCTTTAGCTTGGCCCGTACCCAGAAAAGTATACTCTAGAGACGTTGGAGAATTAAGGCGAGACGTAGGAGACCGTCTTCGGGGCTTCGAGGCTTGACTCGCGAAACTATAGTAACTAAGTAGCTTTTAGAAATTAGTAAAGCTACTTTGATATAATAGTAGAATAAATAAGAGCTTACTATCTTAGTAACTTAAAGAGAAGGTCTCTATCCTCTAGGAAGAAGAGGTTGTTATTCAAATCTAAGTCTAGCTTATATATCTTTAGCTCGATCTCTCGATAAGCGACCTTATAAAACTAGGTAATATACTAGATCCGATACTTTAAGAGGTAGCGATCTTGTCTAGTAATTGTACTCGGAGCGCCTAGGTTATAGTTAGAATTATATCGAAAAGAGCCTAAGCTTGTACTTACTAAGTCAAAAGTTTTCGCTTACTTCAATCTATTTTAAATCTTGCTCGATTGCGGTATCGACTTCCTTAGACTATTTATTAGGGACAAGATTTCCTTTAGCATCGAATAGACTATCCTACTAGTCTTTGAGTATTATTCTCTTTGGCGGGGGTAGAGGTAGTATAATATAAGGTTATAGTTATAAGAGAGAGAAAATCAAGTAAATCTATTTTATATTCATTTTTACCGTGATTAAGCGAGCCGCGAATAATCGACCAATTAGCGGCGAGCTAATTTTAGTAATATAGGAATATTTTTAAAAGAAATAAAACCGTAGCCTACCTCTCTTTCAATCGTATACCTATAATAACTACGGACCCGCCAAAATGGCAGAAGAAGAGTAAATTGACGCTACGATACTCCCCCGCGGGGACTTTACTCGCTTAGACCGCTAGCTAAATATATATTCCTCCAATTACGAGGTAACTATCCGTCTGTATTATTAAAGCTAACGATTAACACGTAGGTAGCCGTTAGAGTCTAGGTATTAGTATATCTCTACTAGATCCTATTAGGTATATAGGTGTGAATTGACGTCAATAAAAAGATAAGATAATAAAGAAAAAGATAAAGAAGGGACTAGTTGTTGGTATAGTATATTCTAATTGATTAATAACCTATAAGAGAGCTTATAGGTTATAACTATATCCTATCCCTATACTATGACCACTATATTATATTATATAAAGTTAGTAGGTAGGAATATCCCTAACCTAAGAGCAGCACCCAACCTCTATCTATATATATTACTATATAGGATAATATTATCCAAACACTAGCAACTCTTCTTTTATAAAAGGAAAACAAGGTAAAGACTGTAGGGTAGAAAGAAATAAATATAACTCTAAAATCTTAAGTACTAATATCCCAAATCTAATCCAGTATTCAAAAATCAAAAACAGGGAATCTAGGTGAATCGAAAGCTATACAAATCGTATACGCAGGTGAATTTGTAGCACTTAGAAGTGTCGAAATCCTATCCGAAACTATCTATATTAAACTAAGATCTGACATAGTATAAATCGAAAATTCTAAAGTAACTATTGCTAAAATAACGCCTACGCTCGGGTAGTAGTAGTAAACGGGTAACTAAGGCCTGAATTGCGGAGCCTAGGTATCTATAGACTAATA
>QWZN01000302.1:0-23535 GCA_003693225.1 Venturia aucupariae | reverse complement strand
TATTAATATATATAATATAGGGATCTACTTCTACTAATTAGTATATAAACTAGATCTACCTTTACTATAATAAGTAACTTAGTTCCAAGGTAGGAGATATCTCTACTAACGATACGAGAAACGTTAGACGGGGTCTATTACGTATCTTTTAAGACCGTAAAGTAACCGGAGAGTAAGTACTAAAATAACTACGCTAAGGCGGGTTAGCCTACGCCTATAAGAATTATAGGATGGATTTGTTGGATTAACTATATAGATCCTAGGGATATAAGTCAATTAACTTGTAAAAGGGAAGTGAACCAAGGTATTTCTTATCTATGAAGTATAATAGTTGATTGATTCACTTAGTAACTAGAGTTGCTACGGTTATATATACTGAATACTGCTATCTAGCATACTAGCTAGTAGTTTAAGGTTGGTAGCTATATATAGGTCTTTGACTATATAATAGCCACATACTTCTATAGACTCGGTAATACAATATATACTCTCTATATATATTGTATTCGTATATACAACGTAGTTATCTAAATACTAGCAACTCTTCTTTTTATGATAAAGGAAAAGGGGGTAATGAGTATATAGGCTAAAGCTATAAAAAAATATACTAAAAACTAAATCTAGAAAAACCGCTTCTTGAATCCTTTCGTACGCCGGAAGACCTTCGGATAAACAAATCTAGATTGAGTATAGTTACTAGCTTAGGTTACCGGTTTCGGAATAGTAGATTAATGCCTCCAAAGTAGCCGCATTTTTCCGAGAGAAGGACTATCTATATACGAAAATACGTATACACCTAGCTTATATAACATGCGTCGGAGTATAATAACTACGGCTGCTATATTTACCTTACTATTATTAGTTGAATTGGTGTATAAGGTAATATGAATTTCGATTATAGGTTTGGTAAGGATGTAAATTAGTTGAAATATTATCCCAATTAAGTAATCCTAGGGCGAATTGAAGCGAATAAAGCCGCTATATTTATACCGAGATTAAGGTTAATTAGGTATATATATAGGTCTTTCCTACTCTTTTTCTTCTTTATTTAAATACTTAACTTTGACTTTTCTTTCTAGGACTTTTCAGACCTTCTTCTATCTACTATCTATATATCTACTTTCTTCCTTAGCTGTCTTCTTTCTAGGTGAGAATTCCGCTGGTAAATACTGTTACTATTACTAANTAGGCGCAAGCTGAGAGAGAGAGAAGAATAGTCCGTAACTCTAATAAAGAATCGCCTCTAGGAGTACTAGTAAGTCTAGCTAGTTCTATTCCTATAACTCCTTCTTCTTCCTCCCGGCTTCCTAGTTGTAAAATAGGTCCTGATAGTAATCTACTTCTATTTACTCCTAGAAATGTACGCAATTCTAGTAGTAGAGATACTATTAAGAATATACTAACTCTATCTTCCTTACAGTAAGTATATACCTTTACTTAGATATAACTATAGCAAGCTAACTTACTATAGTACTACCTAACTAGGATCCTAGCCGTTAAGGATTCCTATCCCTCCTACTACTAGAATCCGCCCTAGAGATGCTATAGGTCAGACAATCTTTCTTAACAAGCGGGAAATTCTCAAGATCCGCTCTACTATACGCTATAATGATATAATGTGTCTATAGTCAGGCCAGCCTAAGAACCTAGCTAATATAAGAGAGCTATACTTATTTATCTAGACTATAGTTAAGAATAATAGAACTCGAAATTTAGTTCTATTTTACTATTAGGAATTGGTCTAGGTAGACTCTAGACAAACTAGTCCAAACTAGCTACGGTATAAGGTAGATTAGTATCGCAATTCTCATAATAGCTAGTAGGGAAAAGAGGGAGTAAATATTAGTTTTAGTATACGTTAACATCGTTACTATTAGCATTAGTTAGGTGCAATTATAGGTTAGATATCTAATAGCTATATAGTAAAGCTAGCTGCCTATACTACTTATTCTAGAGGTCTTCAGCGACTATTTACTGCATACAAGGTAGTAATAGGAGTATATAGTATTAGTATAGTTCGATATCGTTGGGGTAGTATATATACAAACTATAGATTTAAGTATAGAGTTGCAAAGGGCTTATATACCCTAGTAACTAGAGTTCGTCTAATAACTCCTAATGGTACTAGCAGCCTAAGAGGTAATGGTTTGTACTAGTAAATACTTACTAGATAATCTTAGTTTATTGTCTTTACTCTTTGGTAGTAGGGATATTATCTTATAGAATTTCCTGATTTCGGAGCTAGCAGGGTGATTTGCTTGGTGTTTTTAATTACGATTGATTTCCTAGTATATTCTAGAGGTGTTTAGGTGTTCTAGATAGTAATAGTATCTGTTTTGTTACTTTATTAGTAGTATTTTTATATAAAATGCTATGAAAATACCTGAAATTGGCTTGGAAAATGTAATAAAGATAGGAAATCCCTAGAAGTACTTTCTAAGTCGTGTTACTTATATTGTTTTTGCGGAAATAGCGGTATAATTATACTAGCTTTTAGATTCTAGTACATTCTTATATTAATATTTCTAGACAAGTATATGGTATTATAGTACTATATCCTAAGTTCTAAGTTTGGTAACTTGGGCTAGTCGTTAAACCCAGCCTTCGATACGGATATCTAGTTCGTTTTTGTCCAGTAATATAGTTAGGCTAGAGTTTAGTAACTTTTTAGTAAGTAAATTAGCTAGGTTATCCTAACTATTAATCTATCTTACTTCTATAATGTCCCTATTCTCATAGGATTCACGAAGTGCTATAATATCAATTATTAGTCGCTTTTCTTTTATTGTTCCTAGCTTTACCAGGCATTCATATAAGGAATATAAATCTATATATACAATAACAGGTATAGGAGGAAAACCTAGCTATTTAACTATCTATAAGATAGTTACTATAAGAACAAAGCCTTTATCTACGCTATTAGATATCGCTAGGATCTCTAATACTAGAATAGACCTAGTTACACGTTTTGCCTTAGTTGAAGACCAATGGATAATATTACCTCTTAGGGTAAATAAAAATCCATCTTTCTAAGTTTCGTTACCAAGGATAATTAGCAAACCTATCTAGCTAGAAAGGTCTTTATTATTTGCAAACGAACTATCTATAAATACGTACAGTTTGTAGGATATAAAATCAAGGGGAATAAAAGTTAAACCTCTCTAAAGGTTCTCTTTCTGCTATAAAAGTCTTTTATTAAGGGCTTTCATATCGTCGATTTGCGGATCCTATTATTATACTATAACGGAGAGGTCGAAAGCTGCTTTAGGTTGGCAGATTAATATAATATAGGTACCTCTAGTACGTTACTAAATATAGAGGTCCCTGAAGTTTAGATCCTTTAAATCGATTTGGAAAAGCTTCTCTCCTTAGTTTTTCTATATAGCAACTAGATTTGCTCCGTGGAGAGAGAGTACGCAGCTATTAAAAATGAGATTATTACTATATATAAGGGTTTCAAGAGGTTTTGCGAGAAATTTAGCTCTAGATCTTTCTAATTCTTCTAGTAATTTAAATTCTTCCGAGTATAGGATCAATATATCGTCTGTTTGCATGCTAACAACGCCGAAATTGTCGTTATTTATTATTGTAAGAAGGCATGGATTATAAACTGAAGTAACTATTTTCAGTTATTCCTTATAGTACTTAAGGTAAGTATTATACTAGTATAATCTAGCCTCTAGTATCCCATATAGAGGTATGATCATTTCTATGATTATTCTAGGAGGATATTAATCTACTAGTTCTTTAGGGAGGTAAACGTAGATAATCCTATTTAGTAGTATCTTTGACTGAATATATACCTAGGAAATGTCTCTCAAGTTCAAGGTAAAAACTAGCGCCTACTTATAGTTATATAGCGTATCCGGCGAAAAACCTAGGGCAAGTAGGGTTGCTACAATTGCGAGGATAGTACGTTGACTTACTTATTAGATTGTAGGTAATTGGTAAAGAATAAATTCCTTACCTATATTATTAAAACCTTATACAACAAGCCGTGATTTTTCGTATAGCGTATCCGTACCTTTACCTTTAATCTCGTAGACCATCCTTGAACTGTAGATGCGTTGGTTTATTCGTAGTCTTAGGATTATTTTTATAACAAAACTATTAAGGAGTCCTTTGATTTCCTTTTTAGTAGAGTCGACCTAGGGTATATTTACTATTAGCAACTTTATTTGCTTACGGAGTTCTATATATAGTTCCTAATCCGACTTTTCTTTTATTGATAGGAAGGCAGGTACGGAATAAATTAGTAAGGAGGTAAAGGTTTAGTAGTTATTAAGTCTTACACGTTGTAATCTAGTCCTTAGGCTATTAATAACAACTCTTCCCTACGTGCCAGTTATTGTTTCTTAGCTGGCAGCTAGGTTTACCGGGTTCTAATTATCGGATTATTGTATTTATACTTTCTAACTTTCCTAGGAGGCTGAATCTAGGTTATTATTTCCTAGAATATCTTTATCCTCTAAATCCGACGTATCGTTACTTCTAGTATTAGCAACTTGAATTGCTAGCTATCCTTGAAATGGTTTGACGTAGGTAGAGCGTAATACTACGTCCTTATCGTTTATCCTGACTATATAGTTATATTAGACTATCTTCTTTAAGATATAAGGTCCTATCTAGCTATTATACTCTCTGTATATAAGGACTTTGGACCCAATTGGTATTATTTATAGGCTAATTAGTACCGGGCCATTACGCTAGGAGAGTACGGATACTACCTATTACTTTACTTAGTAGTTTCTTAGGTCTTTCATTACCTTTTCTACTATAGATACTCTTTATAGTATACTTTAGCTTAGAGGAAAAGAACCTAAGATCTTGGGATAAGTACTAAAGACTAGTAAAGTTAGTATAAGTCTATCTAGTCTAGCTGTATCATTAATAGCCTTAATAGTAAGCTAGAGGAGGATATAGTTAGGTTCTAGAGGGAGTTCTTGCTAGAAAATCGAAAATATACGGCGAAGGATATAGTAGTATCTTTCTACTTTACCTATTGATTAATATGCCTCAATAGGTACTTCCTTAACTTAGATATTAAGTGAGTTTACCAATTGGTAAAATTCGTAGGAAGTGAAATTGACGCCTATATCGACTTTGATAATATCTAGTAGTCTAAGGTAAATATCTATCTAGTATACTCTTACTACATCCCAAATTGCTTTAGAAGTTATTAAACTAAGGAATCGAGCTACTTGGAAAGCTATTACTATATCTACAATATATAGAATTGCTTTACCTTAGATATATATAATATCTATTACTATTTTAGTATTGAATATCAAGTCATCTTTTAGGGTAAACTTGAATCTCTAAGGGGCTTTTGAGTTTATCTAATAATATTTATAGATTGAGGTAATTGTATTAATAGTATTAGTATCAATATTACCTAACCTAGCTCTAGATAGAACTATAAGTAAACGTTGTACTAAAGGGTAGCTAAAACGTCGGTATAATTGCCTCAATTATTGTTCGGTAAGGTTAGAGAAGAAGGATTAGTAGAAATCGAATAATATAAGTAACGTAGTAGGCTTGGTAATATATACTATTTTAGTAATCTTCTATATGCTCAGATCCTAATCATTATAGATATTACATTTTAAGGTCGTAAACTACTATTTTGACGGCGCAATTTGTGATATATAACTTAGTAGTTAACGTTACTAGATTAATTGCGGTAGAAAGTTACTAGTATAAAACGGGATTTCTAGCTATAGGTATCCATATTTGCGTATAAGTAGGAATGTATTTTTGCCTTGCACAATAACGTTTTTTAGGTTATCTACGTATATACCGAGTTTATCCATATCCCGTATATATATAAGGAAAGGTATATTAGTAGGGACTACCTAGAATTCGATTTTTCCGATAGGGGTAACTACCTTAATAGTACCAAGTAATAATATATTACCCTTATCAAAGAGAATATTATATTTTCCGGCTAATAACGTATCTAGTATCACAGGCAAGTAACGTTATAGTACTCGGAACTATTATTCTCCGGCTATTAAAATACCTACTATACTAGTATCTAGGAGAATGCCCTAAAAGATTTTGTCTAAGTAACGGTAATCGAATTGGAAAATTTTAACGGCAGCCTGAGTTGGTAACTTTGTTTATATTAGGAAATAAGCCGCGGAGTTGTTCGATAGTTACTAGGTAATAGAGAAGTAGATTTCTAGTTCTTTATCTATAAAAAAATATGATAATAATTCTTATATATAGATTTTATTATCTTTTATATTAGTGCCTTCCTAGAAGTCTATAGTTATTAAGTAGCTTTTAATAGTTTCTTCGAATATATATACTGCAGGTTGGTTAGCCTTGAATTTATCGAAACTAGCCTTTCTTTCTTCTAGTGTATAGTTTATAGACTAATAGTCTAGTTTAGCGTATATAAAATATAGTCTACGTCGTACCTTAGGACTGAACCTTGGATTTCCCCGGTTTCCTTAGTTCCGGTAAAATCGTCCTCGGTTACCAGCTCGCATTGCTGGTCTCCGTTGGCCTCGATATCTAGATTCTCGGTTTCGATTGTAGATCCTATCTATATAGTAGGTTTCTTCTAGTGTGTCTTTAGGATTATTAGGGAAGTCGTCCGTTCGATCCGCGTTTATTAGTAACTTGACTTAGTTACTTTGTTATCCTTAAATCCACATCTCCTAGGCGTTCTAAACACCTTAGAAACGTATTTTCTTTCTCTAGAGAGTAATTGTTTTAACTAAATCTCTAAGCTATAAACAAAGTGCTTCAAAACTACCTTTTATAGGGTTAAATAAGGCATATTCGACGTCTTTCATACCTCTACAACTATTAAGTAACTGGTCGTAGGCTTCTTAAGGGGTTTTAACAAGTACTTTTCGAAGTTTGCTAATAGAAGAAATTAGGGTATTTAGGTTTTTACCTATAGTTTTCTCTAGAGACTCTTCTATTTGTCGAATAAGAGTAGTATAGTAGGAAGAGCGTTAGTAAGGTAAAAGCTAGATATTGTTATCCGCCGTCAATAGGATCTCATGATTAGATGGAATGATAGAGTAGAGGTAAGATTAGATAGAAGTAAATATATAGATAAAGATAAGATAAAAGACCTTAAATATATTACTCAAAAGGCTATAGTATAAAAGGTGGTATGAATATATATTGTTGGTTAGTTCTTAGATATTAGATAAATACTGAGTCCGTCCCTTATATACTAGCCCTATAATAGTATGTCCCTACTATATTCTTACCCCCCCTTTTATAGTTGTATCGTCCCTTGACACAACAAGACTAGTTATCGCTACTAATAAAAGAAAAAGTATTAACTTTCCTAGCGGCTACCGTAGTAGGTAGACCTTTACCATTGTCCTGACCTTCTACTTTATAGTTACTATCGTTGTCTTTATCCCCGAGTATATCGTTAAGATCGCGTTCATTCTATTCTGTTATAAAGTACTAATCTAGTTTAGTAATTAGTCCGCCTTCGCGGAAGCGATATGCAAAGAAACTCGCCTCGCCGAAGTAATGTATCTCCTACTTAATAAATACGGTAAACTTGTTAGTAATCAAGTTTGTAAGTTCGGTCTCCTATCTATTAATAATATTCTTGAAATAGCGATTATCCTTAACGACTTTCTCAACTTGCTTAATGATATCGTAGTTGTCCTATTGGAGGCGACTAATTAGTACTTATACGATTGGCTCGACTAAATATAGTATAATGTGCGAAGGAAAAGGATATAGTAACTTGCTATAGTTAATAGAGTAACTAGATGGAGATGTAGGTCCAACCTAGAGATCGCGATACGCCTTAGTAAGCTCCTCCTAGGTACCGCCTTTAGGAATCTTAAGTAACGTATAATCTACCTCAATACCGTAGTACTAGGGTAATATAGTCAGACGAATACTATCTGCCTTTCCTACTAATCCATAGAAGTTCAACGGATAGGTAATACGGATAGTATAGTCGGCCGCAATCTAACGCTGAAAGTCTACTCTAAATCGCTTTATATAATTACTATTCTATATCTTTGGAAGGATCTTCGTAATGTAACTATTACCAAGAGGAATACCGCGGAGCTTATTTATATCCTACTATACAACTATGTTATCTATCTTGTGCATTATCGGAACGTACTAGGTATAGTTGTTCTTAGTCTCTCTAAATATAGTTAGACTACCTTGAATCTAGTTCGTACCTTTATTTGATTCGATAGTATCCTTAACATTGATATCGATATGACGGAATACGATATTATTACCTTTTCTAGTCGTCTTAGCGTAGTAAGGGTAAGAGATCAGCTAGAATCGGCGATCTAGACGAAGCGTAATATATCGAGCCTAGTATCCAATGGATTGGCGCATTGCCTACTAGGTAATACTATAGTATATAGTTCGGTTCCATCCTAGATTATTCTTCCTATTAACCTTGCGCAAATACTAAATATAGTATACTAACTCGATCTTAGCGATATCCTTAATAGTCTAGAACTAACCTATCTATTATAAGTCGTCGGGAACGTTCTTAAAGTACTTGATACTATTAATCTTCTTGTCAAATAAAGCTTCCTCCTTCGTCTAGTACTTGAAAGTGGTCTCGTTTAGGACGCTGCCATCGTGGTCCTAGTCTTTAAGATCGCTCTTTGTCTAGATGTAATTGCGAAAGGTTTTGTATTCTTTAGGACTTATAGTATTCTTCTCGAAAACATCAATATTGATTAGCTTGTAAGCGTAGATACTAATATAGTTAGAATGAACAGACGGGCGGTTACCTATACGAAACTACTCAAACTTGTCGCGTGAAGTTATAAACGTAGCTAGATTCGTATAGGTTGCCTATTCTACTAGCCGATTAGTAAGAACTAATATCTTACCTTCTCGTGTCTAAAGTACCGCCTAGCCTATTATATATCGCAAATAGTTAGGGCACATCTCGTCTTTGACTATAATAACTATCTTTGCGAACTTCTAAAAGTTATCTAGTGTCGAGCGCTTAATTGTTACCTTCTTAACCTTCTTACCGAGGTCTATATATCTAATATCGCCAATACGTATCTAACTAACCGTAGGTTTCTTTAGAAGGATGCTCAGACGAACCTTATTAGCCACTATACTACAAGTATAAATATCTTTAGTAAGCCTAGTATCTTTGAAGTCCTCCTCTTTATCTATAACTATATTATCTTCTTTATACTCCTTAGGAGACTTCTACCTACTCTTACCTTTAGATCGAGTAATACGAGACGTATTATTATCTTCTCTAAACTCTTCCTTATTCTACTAGTCGAGTTCCTTTATCATTTCTTCGAGGATATTAAGTAGTGTACTATAAGCCGATCCTACGTTAGACGAGGGAGATAAATGCGCTAGATCTAATAACTATTGACTTATACCGGAAGTTGCTTAAGAATATTCGCGGAAAGGATCGTTATTATACCAACTAATCTCCTTCTAACGCGCAAGATACTGCTAAAGTTAGGTTGTAGTAATTGGTAATAAATACCTAGGATAATAGACTCTACTAAAGTCATCCTAGTTAACGTCCTTGGAATACTTATCGTAAACTACCCGCTTAATCTCTTCGCCCTTCTCGTTACTAATAATATTAACTAGACCTACTATATTAGACTACTATAGTCTCAATAAGTTTCGGGATCGTGCAATTATTAACAGATAATAGTAGATTGCTACGCTAAGTATCTCAAGTACGGTTTGAATTGGAAGCTCGATGACTAGCTTAAAGTATAATCGAAGTCTAATAAGTAAGTTACGGCTAAGTTAGAACTTAGCGGTCTGTAGTATTATACTGTCCCTCCTATTAATAAAGAGGGGAGACCACTTATTATTAAGGAGACTACTAAGGATTCCGCTATCCTATTTGACGAAATATTTGCCTACTCCCTCGATATTATCTACTCGCGTTAAGCCGCGAATATCCTTACACGTAGCCCTTACCTGATTTCGGGTTTTCACGCCTTAGGTCGCGTATATATTAATGATAGATAAATCGGTTTCGAGTACTTCCTTAACGGACCTAGCGGTTAGGATAAGTAGTTTATACTCTCCGTCCTTACTCTATTTCAGATAGTTAATAAAGAGTATCGAGACTATCTTATTTTGATTCGATCGATTCTTAATCTCCTAACGAATACTATCAAGATAAGCAACGCGCTCTCCTAGTTCTATAATATCTAGTACTTAACTCTATTTCTCGGCGCTCTACTTAATCGACTTGAACTATTCCGATTATAGAAAGCTTACCGTATTGTTCTTCTTATCTATAGTAGCTACTCTACCCGTAATTGTAAGAGTGGTGTTATTATTAACTAGTATAGATTCGAAATCGCTCGTTATAGACTTATCGGGTCCGCCGTTATCGTCCTTCTAGCTTCGAGTTTTAGGTACTATCTTAGGTAGCTCGTGTTCGGGTGGTTTTGGTTTCGTTCGTATTCGTAGTTAAAGTTATAGAAAATAAAAGATATAAAGAGTAAAAGAGAAGAAGGAAAGAAAGAATCCTCCAACTTAAATAGATATCCTCGCTATGTTTCCAAGTCTATTAATAGTATTAATACAGCTCCCTATAATATTATAGATAATAGTCAATACAAATAGTTAATATAAATATAATAAGAAATACAAATACTACGATCAAGTATATAAATACAAAAACAAACTAAAAAGTAATAATCGAAAAGAATGAAATATAATATATCGAAAACTTATCTCGTAATCTTCTTCCTTATCTTATCAACGTTAGTACTGTCTTTAATAATATTTTAGTAGATAGCTCTAGTCGTTTTGATATCCGGGGCCGGCCCCTAGAGTTATCTAAGTCCGTTTTATCAAAATTTCGCCGCTGGGAATCTACTATACGGAACTTTTCGTTATAACATTTCGGCACAATTTGAGCATGTAGAAGATACTTCTAACTCGGCCTATATATACTATCTAATAATAGCTTGCTGCGCCATCTAATAATAGCTTGGGGTAGGATATCTATCGGACCATTTCTAAGGTATACGTGGTTATCTATATAGGTCGACCTCTAAGGGGGAGGAACTAGGAACTCTAGAGGTATAGAGAATACTCGTCTTTTTGTCAGACCAGTTCTATGCGTAGTTGTCTATATAGGTCGATCTCTAAGGAGGAGGAACTAGGAACTCTAGAGGTATAGAGAATACTCGTCTTTTTATTAGACCAGTTCTAGACGATACGTGGTTGTCTATATAGGTCGACCTCTCTAGAGAAGGAACTAGGAACCTTACCGTAGTTATACGGTACCGCGGTTATAGTAGAAGCTGAGGAAGTGAATACAGTATAGTAGTCCTACTAAGAAAGTGAATCTCTAGATACGCGGTAGCTCCGGCGTAATCACAAGCACACGAGCGATACGTAAATCTCTAGGTAGTAAAGGTAATAATAACACCCGGGTCCGGCCCCTAGAGTCGTAATAGTAGTCTCTAAGTCGTCGAGGTTGCTTCAATATTTAGAGACTTCTCGATTCAAAAAGTACCTAGTACCTAGGCGGCCTACTTGTCTAGTTCGATGCGCCGTACTACCGTTATAGTAGTTTCTAAGTCGTCGAGGTTGCTTCGATATTTAGAGGTTTATCGATTCAAAAAGTACCTAGTACCAGGGCGGTCTACTAATGCGATACTTAATATACGGCCTCTAATACGGCCTACTAATACGATACTTAATATATAGAGACTCCTTAATTCAAAAAGTACCTAGTACTAGGGCGGCCTACTTGTCTAGTTCGATGCGCCGTGCTGCCGTTATAGTAGTTTCAAAGTCGTCGAGGTTGCTTCGATATTTAGAGGTTTATCGATTTAAAAAGTACCTAGTACCTAGGCGGCCTACTTGTCGGATCTACCTATTATTATCTTATTTGACAAATGAAACTACTAATACCCTACCTAGGTTTTTCTTCTTTTAGATAAACTATAGACTCCTCCTCTTCTATCCTCCGTCTTCCTTCGACCTATCTAATACTCTAGACTTATTCTACTACTACGTCCAACTCAAAGATAGGAGAATTAAACGCTTTATAATAACAATACAAATTCCAAAACAATTAATAAATTTCAAAAATTTAAATATACAAAATAAAATAAAGAAAATTTACTAGAATAATAATAAAATTCAAAATCAACAATAATAATATATTAATAAAAGAAAATTAATATATTTAATGCATTAATTACCTCTTATATTCCATTATCGGGATGTGTGAATATTATATACTAATTAGAATCGAAGTTAGAATACCGATCTACGTTAAACTCCGGGTTAATATCGGGAGGGATATTGAAGAAGTCCTTATATATATTAGGATTAAAGTTGGCTAGACGAGCGATCTAAACTATTAGACCTGCGTCTAGTTCCGCTTTATCTACTATTAAGTTATCTAACAAGTGGTCGGAGAAGATATTATATTCTTCTCGATTAAAGCCGTCTAGGTTTGAAATTCGAATAAATACTTTAGCGTTAATATTATCGTTACTATCGGACTTACTAGAATCGGATAAAGCTTCTTCTCGTGGAATAAAAACTCGAATACGGTCTACGCGTATACTCCTAAATATAACTATATTATCTAGTTTAGATAGTTTATAGCTTCTAATCCGGCGTCTAGTATCCTTGTCTATATAAACTTTCGAAATTTTGTACGGTCTAAGCTATCTGAATTCCAACTTATTACCAAAACTCTAGACCAGTTTCGTATTATATAGTAGTACTAAGTTGCTAACCTTAAGCTTCGAAGTACGGCGACGAGATATACGAGTTACCTCCTAGTAGTCGATTGCTTCTTAACGTATACGTTGTTATCTAGTAGTAGCTTCTCGCAAATCTCCTTCTCTAAGATTAAGTTGTTTCGCTCGTATCGCAAGAAGGTCCTCTATTGTCTTTATAGACTTCTAGTTTAGTATACGCCAAGTAGTCATCTTTAACTCGATTGGTAGGATATGTTCCTTACCAAGTATTATCCTGGCTAGTGTTATTCCTATTGTTCGTTTTATAGTTATCCGCTCTACCTATAGGATACTATGCAACAGAGATGCCTAGGGTTTCTTTCTACTATTAGTTATCTTACGTAATACTATAATAATTGGCCGATAAGTTCGTTCAATTCCGCCTTGAGCCTGCGAGTTATATAGTAAAATCTGAATCTTCCTAGTACTAAATAAGTAAAGAATAGCATTAACGAAGCGTTTGTTCTTAGGGCTACTATCTATACCGATCTCGAGAGGAACTCCCTATCTAGTAATAATATACTCGTAAATGAAGTTAGTAATCTACTTTATATTCGGAGAACCTCGAAGAGCCTTAGCTTCACTCTAGCCGCTAAGCTCTTTACGAGTATAAATAATATACTCGAAACCTTCTCGTTTAGGCATACCTATATAGTTAATTAACTACCGAGCACCGAGCAACTTGCTGCGAATCTTTATTGTGTTTAGACCTTCGTTAACTTTGTTCTAATCGTTCTTCTAACAAGTTTCATAACCTTTAACCTATATAGCGACGTCCTTATAATAACCTTCCTAGAAGTATTGCTATCTAACTAGTTTAGTAGTTACTTCTCGTCCCTTGTAGCTATGCTTATTATAAAGAAGTTTAATAATTTCTTCTCGCTCCGTCGCATTATCGATAACGCGTCTATATAGTGATCCTCGTGCTCCTCGGCGGAACAATTATTAATATAGAATAAGAAAGTTGAATACCTTCTTTCTAATAGTACGGTACTCTTTGGTAGAGGAGTATAGCGGTAGTTTCTTTAGCGTTATTAGGTAATCTACAATCATATAATATTCGTTAGTATAAAAGCTATCTAGTCCTTACTATCTTCGATACTTTTCTAACGAAGGCTCGCTCTTACTGTCCTATATTATACTAGAACTCTTGTTTGGATTATCGTCTAAGGAGTTATAAGATTCTAGTTGGTCCGTCGTATAGTATCCGTTAGAACTAGAAAGCGAATAGATCCGCGGACTATAATAAGTGACTACTCTAAGATCTAAGGCTATAAAGTCGTTAATATCGAAATCGGGAATAAGAGAAATATCCTCGATAGGAATATCCTTATATTGGCGAGATAGTCTATTAGTAACTGTATTTTTCTTTCCTTTAATATGTTGAATCTCGAAATTCTATATTACTATCTAAGTAAGCTATCTAGTCACAAGTGCGCCGGCAACATTGGATAATATTCTATTAATCTAATAAATAAGAGTCCGAGTATCTATTTCGATAATAAAATAGGCACCCTATAGATAAATCTTGAACTTCTTAAGTGTATTTAAGAGCGCCCCGTACTCTAACTTGAGAGTATTATACTTCCTTTTAGTAACTAACTAGATACTACTCGTATACCTATAT
Source organism: Venturia aucupariae (assembly GCA_003693225.1). NCBI lineage: Eukaryota > Fungi > Ascomycota > Dothideomycetes > Venturiales > Venturiaceae > Venturia > Venturia aucupariae. The sequence goes on along the minus strand of QWZN01000302.1, from coordinate 9,168 downwards.
AGGTAGCGCTTTCCTTTATACTCCTGAGATAGTTCTACGCCCCAACCCTTAGTCGATATATCGATAGAAAGAATCAACTATCCTAATCCTTCGTTATACCGAATTAGTTTCAAAGCGGGGGCTTTAGTAAGAGTATTCTATAGTCGAGTTATTGCTTCTCTCTAACTATCACCCTAAACAAAATCTGCGTCCTTCTTAAACAGGAAAAAGATTGGCTATATAATTGTCGCAAAATCTCGAATCTAGATACGATAGTATATATAGATACTAATAAATGCTCTTGCCGATTTTAGTAACCTAGGTTCTACCTAGTTTATAATTGCTATAACCTTTGACTCGTCTAGGCGACGTCTATACTTATTATACTAGTATCTAACAATATAAAGTCCTTCCATGCAAATATCAAACTTCTTGCCTAAAACGGTCGCTTTTGCGCGCTTAATATCTGCTAGCAGTATATTAAGATTCCTAATATACTTAAGAATATTCCTTCGAACTCTAGGTAGCTTACTTATCTCGTCTCTATAATCTTTTTCCAACTTGTTAAGAATATCGTCGACGTATATATCGCTTGTATAAATCTAATATTGAATAATTGTCTTTATGACTCTACAAAATTAAGCGACCGAATTCGTAGCGCCTTAAGGCAATGTTGTTATGCGGTAAAGTCCGAAAGGGTATTAGAATACTATTATATCTCTACTTTCTTTAGCAAGTTCGAGTTGATTATATCCTAAGAAAAGGTTAGCTAATAAAATATAAGGACATCCTATAAACGAATCTATAAACTCGTCTATAGAGGGAGGAATATTAGTATCTCGGATTGTTACTCTATTATAATTTGTTACGCTATTAATCAATCGGTAACTTAGCTTGTCGACACTATTACCTTTCTTTACGACAAGGAACTAAGGATTCCTATACGGTCTATAGTATAGCTCGATCCGTCCTATATCGATGCGCTCCTTAAGAATCTAACGAGCTACTCCTTCTAATGCTTTCGGAATATTAAATGACTTTGCTTACCAAGGTATATAATCTACTATCCAGATAATTTGAGGAGGAGCGACTTCGCGCCGAATCCTACCGTATTTAGAGAAGTCCTAAGCTAATATAGGCTCCCGCCGATATAATATCTCCTTGATAAAAGCTCTCTCTTCTAGACTTAGATCTAGGTTAATACGCATGGCTTTAAAGCGCTCTTCTATCAATCGTATCCCTCGAGGGAAAGTCGCGTATCGCTTTTCTAAATAAATATCGAGATTAGAATCTGATTCTACGCTTGTCTATTCGAGTATTATAATATCGCGCTAGTTAATAAGACCTCCTAGAGTCTCTCCATTCTTAAGAGGAACATTAATAGGCAATACCTTATCTACTTTCTTTTTATAAAGCGTTGCGAGTTGCGGTTATAGTTAAGTCGAAAATTTTGTAATTTCTTAGCGCTTCTTCGTTATAGGATTAATATCTAGGGCTAGCCCCGGGAGTCGTTTACCGTCAAAATCTAACCTTCGCAACCCAAAGTTAGCTACTAAACTACGATTCTTCTATAAATACTCCTCGCGCTCTACTACTTTCTTTATTTCCATCTTGAAGATCTCCTTATCTATATAATATAAGGGAATAAACTCGCGCTAGTCTAGTACGCGTACTAACGATATAATAATCGGCGCGTCCTAAATATCGAAAATAACTTCCGGTAGAACCTACTCCTCCTTATCCTCTCGTCTTATCGCAATTGCACCTAGTCCAAAATACGCGGAAGAATCTCTAGGTTTAATTATTCCGCGAACTAGTTTTCCGTATCGAACTCCTCGTCGTCGGAGGACTCGTTGCTTGAACTAGTTTGATAATCTTAAGGCTTCTAGATCTTATTATCTTTATTAGTCACTTCTTCAACTCTAGTACTTCTTGACTAACGGATTGCTACATCGTAGTTATAATCGGCAAATCTAGTATCCTATCGAACCGACTCGTTACTATTAATAGATCGCGTAACGCATCGAATAGCGCTATCTAGAATATTATAAATCTGTAGCGAGGAGCGCAAAGAGAAGAGCTAGCTAAGGATAATAGGTTGTAAATATCTTAACAAAACTATAAAGAGCGTACTATCGTAAGAGAAGGGAGTATCCGCAATACGAATACTAGTATATATCTATCCGATAAGACTAATATTATGTCTATCGGCGGCAGTTAGGTTGTTTCTAATAGCTTACTACTTAGGATTATCAAAACTACTAATAGAAAGGCCGAAAGCTTTGGTAGTTACTATACTTATTACGTTCACTTCTACGCCTATGTCGATTATCCCGTCTCGAGATACTTTACCAATAGAGACTTTTATAACTAGTAAACTAGCAAATACACGATACTTACGATTAGTACGGTCTATAACTATAACTATATAAGATATAATTAGGTTAATACCAATCTTAGTATCTTCTATCGGAATACGCGTATCTATAGAGTCGGAAATAGTTATACTATTAATATTGCGAGGAGAGCCCTAAGCTCTCTTTTCAAACTACTTCTATAACTTTACTACTTTCTTTTCTACTTTTAATACTTTCGTAGCTTTTATAGTAGGCTCGATTATCTATACTACGTCATTAGGAAGTCGTTTGAATATAAAGTTGTTTAGGTAAGGTATAAGTATAAGAAGCTCCTAGAAAGTAAACGTATAATCGCCGTTCAATATAACTCGTAAAATAACTTTAAGTTCTATATCTCGTTTCGGAACCGCTATAATTAGTTGCTTAAAAGTCGGATTATTATTTCTAACCTTTCTCGGCTAAGTCCCTTGTATAGTTTCGTTATTACTAACTTCTACTATTGACTGATCTTTAGCCTTAGTCTAAATAGGACTACCAGTTCCGTTGTTAATTATTTCCTGAAATCGACCTAGAATAGTATACTTGACTCTAGTTAATTCCGTTGCTAGTTTTATAGTAGCTAGCTTTATAACTTTCGAAGAGGACTTGCTAGGAAGGTTTATAGTAACCTTAGTAGGAGCCTTATTAATATTCCTAGGCCTACTAGCGGTAGAAATATATATAGACTCGTTATACTTTATTACCAATCCTCCTATCTCGTTAACTTCCTAGTTATCTATATCAATGAACTTGCTCTTATACGCGTCCCTACTATTATAGAGACTACTAACTTAGATAGTAGAAATACTATTTCCGCTCTTAAGTTTGCGATCTTTATATATCCTTATAATCTAATTAGACTATCGCTTAATAGTATATAGTATAAGACCTCTAATCTTGTCTCTAGGATTCTTTATACTACCCTAATGTAGACCGCGCTCCTGAGGAGTCTTACTATTACGTTTGTAGTATATAATACCGGCCTTAAGGAAGTCCCCTAAGTAACCGTTAAGTTGAAATACTATCTTACTAGACTTACTATATCCTAGGCAAACACGTTCTATAGGTAATACTCTAGTACTGGGGTTTAAAGTTAACGGTATTATTATAGGATTCGGAGCTCTTACTAGTATAGGTTGGTTTATATTGCCGGTCCTTAGCGCATTAGGAGGCGCTAACTAACGAGTTCCGGATTGATTAAAGGTAGATAGGTTACTCGTAGTTATATTAGAAGAATAGTAAGTTGCTACTAATAGAGAAGATTTAAAGTTCTTTTGGATATAGTTAGTAGCTAAGGTATACTATATACCGCTCAAACGAGTCTTTGTAAAGATAGGATTATATAAGTAATACAAAGTATTATAAGCGGCCTCTCTACTAATACTACTAATATATATATTCTCAAAGGCTTCTAGTAGCGCCTAGTTAAGTCTAGAACTAGTAGGAAGGGGGGTCTTACTACTTATAAGATTTTCATTTCTTTTCGCAATGGATTTGTTAGTAATGCGCTCTAGGACCTTGTTATTAGCGGAACTAGTAAATATCTCTATATTCTCTTTGCCGTTAATAATTCGCTTAGCTTCCTTAATAATGTCTTCAATGTTTTCGTAAGTACGGCTAGAAGTAGACTTTATTAGATACTTCAAGTTGACTTGCTACTTGATATCTATAGGAAGACTATATATAAAGGCCCTAGTATAGGAAGCCTTTATAGTATCGCCGTTCTCGTATATAGTAGGCTAGTAGACTTTGAACTCCTTAAGGAAGCCCTTAGGTTTAAGGATACCCTTCTTACTTTTGCGAGTAATCTCTACGAGATAAGCGAGAGTCTCCTTCTTCTAGCGTTTATCCTGGGTAATATACTCCTCTCTAAATAAGGTCTTAAGTAGGTCCTAGTCGTACTCCTCCTATCTATTAAGAGCTCGGATATCTTTATAGATATTAGTATAATAGTTAATTATTAGGCCTCGACATTTCTAAATATCCTTTTCGATCTCGAATACTTCGTACTACTCTTCTAATCGGATAAGGAAAGTAGACGTATTCTTCCCGCTAAAGATATATCTATAAGGAAGGATCAAGTTTTTAGGATCGTATCGGACTCGTCCTATATTAGTCTTAGTACTATTTATTATTATAAGGATATCCTTATAGCTAAACTATACACGCTCCAATACAATATACTACTTAGTACTAGAACTACTATCTTTCTTATTGGCTGCTCGGCTAGAAGTAGGCTTCTTACTAGTATCGATTCTATCAGATAAGTCTGCCTTACTAGAGACGACATTAGGAGTATCTTCTAGTACGGTACTATCATCGCTTTCGTCGACATTGGGGTTGTTTTTACGTATATCCTAGATTCTAGATAGGCCAGGTTCGTCTATTACTTCGTAAGGGTTACTGTAAGTATCGTTATAATAGGTAATATAATATCGTTATAGTAATCTCAAAATCAGTTGTTGAAGAATTAGAAGGTCTAATAGGATAGTAATAAGAGTATACTATATATAGCCAAATACTATATATTTGCTACCTCGGTATTCTAGTTTATCTATTGTTATTAGTTTAGGGGTATATATGTGCTTATTTTTATCAATTTCTTTTAGTTCTTAAGTATACAGCTACTTATCAAGTCGTTCCGTTTTCAATATCGTCAGTTTCGGAGTATGTAGATACTTAAAGTATCGTCCCGTATATAGGTATCGTCGTTTGGTATAGTTAGTACGAACTCGCGATCGCTTCGTATACCGAGGTTTTCTTTTAATCGTTATAAGCTTTGTAAGTGAAATCCGTTTTCGTCTTCTCCGAAGGATAGGTATCCTCGTTTAGAGTCGTAGTACCGATCTTAGGTCTCTAAAGGTTATCCGGAGATCGGGTTCTATTATTGTCGCTATTGCCGTATATAGATCTATAAATTAGTAATATAGATATCTCTTAGTAAGGCATCTAGAAGAATAAGTAAATATAGTAAAAGAAAATACGTTACTAAAATGACTTCCTCCTTACTATATATACTAACTGATATAAAGAACCTACGGTTCGATATATAGTACAAACTCCCTGCGGAGATCACCAAAAATGTAGTAGGAAGAGCGTCGGTGAGGTGAAAGCTAGATATTGTTATCCGCCGTTAATAGGATCTTATGATTAGATAGAATAATAGAGTAGAGGTAAGATTAGATAGAAGTAAATATATAGATAAAGATAAGATAAAAGGCCTTAAATATACTACTCAAAAGGCTATAGTACAAAAGGTAGTATGAATATATATTATTGGTTAGTTCTTGGATATTAGATAAATACTAAGTCCGTCCCTTATATGCTAGCCCTATAATAGTATATCCCTACTATAGTAGCGTTCCTCTATTCGCTAAGGAGCTTCTAGTATTACTAAGGAGTTTCGAACTAGCGTATAAGTAAGATAATAACGTCCGTAAATTTGTCGATTTATTTACTAACAATTTCTTTATAGTAAAACTCCTTAGCCTTACCCTTTAGTATAAGGGGAAGAGCTGCGGTAATCTCTAGGTCCTTAACTAGGTCGACTTTGAAGAGGGTGTCTTTGAAGATAATAAACTTAGTATCTATTACCTTGTATTCTATACTACTATACTTTATATCTTCTTAGTAAAGTTTGGATAAGTTTGTAAGGCGTGTTACTAGTAGAGCTCTTAATCGTATTAGTAAGTCGAGCTAGTCGTCTATATTATTAGTATCAGAGTGCGGTTTATCGGTATATATTTAGGGATGCGTCCTTTTTGGATAGGTATCTAATTAGGGTGTTTATTCTATTATTATTTACTTCTATTTTTAGTAAGATTCTTACTAAGATGATTGGTTTGGCTAATCTTAATATATAGGTCGTAAAGGTATAGTAAAGATTGGCTGTTTACCGCGTGTTCTTTGAGTAATATTACTAGAAGGTTTGGGGATAAAGGGTATTTCTTCCTCGGATTTTCGACTTGTTAGATCTTCGGAATCGATATCGGCGGTATCGGCAGCTTAACTTACCGAGTATTCTCGATCTAGTTATTGAATCGCCTTGTGTAATTGGACTTGGATTAGTAGACCACGGATACGTAGTAGTAGTAAGGCTAGTTTAATAACTAAGTATAGTATTCTCAACCTTTTATTACTAATTTTTGACTAGAAATCAGGCGTCTATAGCCTAAAATCGTTGTAAAACTAGTCTTTAATATCGTTCAAGTCGTTAATAAAACTATATATATAGGCTTCATATACTATAAAGCCGTTGAGCTCCTCTATTATTATTCTATTTAACAAGTTAACTCTTAACTTAAGCTACTTTTATTTAGTAGTAAAGGGTTACTTTAGGAGAGTAATAAGATACTCGTCGGTGTCCGTAGCAAGTGGGTTTGCTATTATAGGGGAGGTCTAATTCTAGAGAGGTTAGTTAGATTGTTCAATCCTTTCTTCTAATCTAGTTTTAGAAGGGGTGTTTGATTCTAGGTGTTCTAATATAGTAACTTATTGTTTTCAGACTAGTAAGCTAACTTGCTCGTAGTCCTTAAAGTTATATACGACTAGGAATACGGAGTTTCTAGTGCTTAGGGTACAAAGAGATAATAAGAGGGAGTATAACAAAGGAAGAACCTTATATTAAGGGAAGGGAGGAAAAATAGAGGTAAAAAGGAAAAGGGGATTCGGATAAAGTCTCTCTATAGTAAAGCCTTGCGAATCTATAGTTGTTTTTAACTACTAATCAGTATTGGATCAACTGTATAGATCCTAGGGATATAAGTTAATTAACTTGTAAAAGGGAAGTAAACCAAGGTATTTCTTATCTATAAAGTATAATAGTTAATTGATTCACTTAGTAACTAGAGTTACTACGGTTATATATACTGAATACTACTATCTAGCATACTAGCTAGCAGTTTGAGGTTGGTAGCTATATATAGGTCTTTGACTATATAATAGCTATATACTTCTATAGACTCGGTAATATAATATATACTCTCTATATATATTACATTCGTGTATATAACGTAGTTATCCAAATAGGATTAGAATATTCCTAGCTATAAAAAACTTAAAGAAGTAAGTAAATCTCTAAGTAAGCTATATACTATAGCCCTATATAGAGACTACCAAATAGGACGAAAGGAATACGATTTAATAAGACTATAATATAGACTAAAGATAAGATATAAGGCGCCTCGGCCCACCTTGGTACCTAAGTCTACTAGGATAGGGAGCTAGAAACGCCCCTATATAAGAATAGTAGGCAAGTAGAAATCCTACCTCTACCTATTCCTAGTATAGTAGAACCCTAGGATGCCTCCTCTAAGGATTCTAGGGCAACCTATACTCTAGAAGAATAGACCGCCCTATCTCCGGAAGCTAAGAGATCTATAGATTACGGCTACGGGTAAGAGGATAGGATCCGGAACTATAAGAAGAACGTCCTCAAGTTATCTTAGCTAGGCCGTTCCGCCTTAGTACCCGTCCCTAGAGAATAGGGTACCAAGTAAGATTAGTACTTTAGGAGCTGGGGTAATCCTCTACTTAAGAAGAGGACCTCCGCCGTATACTAGAGAAGTAACTACTACTACTTAACTCGGTCAATAAGTCTATTAGGCTATTCGTAGAGAACTACGTAGATAAATATAAGACGGGCTAGTAAGTTATATACCTATTAGGCTAGGAGGTCTCTCTATCTAGTAGGGGAAGTACAAGGTATAAGGTAGGCTACCTTACTATTATTACTCCTCAAAACGGAGGAACCTAGCCTATGATAGTAGGTAAAAGCGACGGGCTAGAAAGTTGTATACCTATTAGGCTAGGCGGCCTCTCTACCCCGTATATAGGGTATAGGGGTAGTACGCGGAGTAGGTATATTAGGAGCAATCTACTACTTAAGAGTAGGACCGCCGCCGTATACTAAACAAACTACTATAACTAGAAAACTACGTAGAGGAATATATACCGCTACGTAGTTAAAGCTAAGATAGGCTAGCTAGTTATATACCTATTAGACCGGCCGGCCTCCTATACTAGTATACTAGGCACGCTACCTTACTATCGATACTCCTCAATTTAGAGGATTCTAACCTATAAGTAGATAGATAAGAGTATTAACTCCTATATTAAACCTTCTATCTTCGGTCGTATAGGAGAAGGAGTAGCGGAGTAGCGCTCTATTAGTATAGTAGTATAAGTACGTATCGTTATACTATAAACGTTGCAACTAAGGAGGTTTAAATAACCTTCTCTACTCGATTTGGGATCTACTACGCAGATCCTAGGGGGGGTAGCTTAAGTAGAGAACGCTTACAAGTATAACCTCTAGGGAATACTATTATTTTAAAAAAATTAGCACGGGTTATTATAAAGAATAAGCCGTAAAATTCTACGACCTAAATAAGGCCGGGCTAAACCCCTATAGGAAGCGGGGTAAAGCTAAAGTAAGGGTAACCTTAGATCCAACCTAAAGCTATAAGACTTAGCCTAAGTAAGATTACTTAGCTAAGTAGGAGTTAATAAAGAGTAGCGGCGTTAGTACAATATAGTCGACGACGAGCTATATATACCTTTCTATAAACTTTTTTTTTCCCCCTATAGGGGTTTTTAGTAGTTTTAAAGGAACCGTAGAGTCTAAGGATAGACTCCTAAAGGGGGGGGCAATATTAGGATCTATAACCTATTCTAGACTCCGGGACTACTTAGATATAGGTTAGTGTTTAGATAATATTATCCTATATAGTAATATATATAGATAGGTTAGGTACTACTCTTAGGTTAGGGATATTCCTACCTACTAACTTTA
>QWZN01000301.1:0-23567 GCA_003693225.1 Venturia aucupariae | reverse complement strand
AGCTTACTCGCGGGTCGATTAATATAGTTTATATAAGAATTAATTAATTAATTAGTAGTTCTTAAGAAATTTTATAACTAGTATAGATAATAAAGTAAGAATAGCGTAGAGTAAGCGAGGCGGGCAAGCGGGGCTAGTAGAGAAAGCTTAGACGTTAGTAGTACTAGCGCGGAAATTTATCTAATATTGGTATAGATTTTGCCTTTCACTTCCTAGACCGATAAACCCTATATAGATCATCTACTTTTTCTACTAATTGTATATTTATATTGTTTACCTACGTAATTTAATCCTATATTTAATCTCGGACTACTAGTAAACTACTAGTATCCTCTACGTACCCCTATATTTATAATTGTTTGGATAATGTTATCCTATATAGTAATATATATAGATAGAGGTTGGGTGCTACTCTCAGGCTAGGGTTATTCCTACCTACCAACTTTACCTGATACAACATGGTGGTTATAGTATAGGGATAGGATATAGTTATAACCTGCAAGTTCTCTTGTAGGTTATTAATTAAGTAGAATATACTATACTAACAACTAGTCCTTTCTTTATCTTTTCCTTTATTATCTTGTCTTTTCATTGACGTCAATTCACACCTATACACCTAATAGGATCTAGTGGAGATATACCAATACTAATTAGTAATTATTATCACCACAGATCTGTAAGGTTACTATCTATACGAAAACTACTCGCAAATCAGCTTGTAGTAGTTAGACAACTCGATATACCATGTCCTCCCGGCCGGAATCGAACAAAGACCCTTAGTCACCAGTAACCTACCCAGATTTGGGGGACCAACTAGATGATCAATAGGATCAATAATCCTCTACTTCGAATATAGTAAGTATACCTATAGACCGTCCTCTACCTCCTCCTCCTACTCCTCCTCCCGAATTTATTATGCTTGATAGTCAATCTTTTCTTGTTAAGAGACAGTACCTGAACTCGGACCTAAAACCTACCTTATATACACCTAGAGAAGAACTTAAAGGATATATAGCATAGCAAGTATATACATTCAGCAGGGAGAAGAGCTAAAGGATAGTCAAAGAGAACTTCTACGACTCTTTCAGGGCATGGACACTTACCCTATAGGAAAGGGTAGATAAGGATAGCCTAAGAGTACTTAAGGCATCAATTAAATTCCTCTTACTACCTTCCTATAACCCTATATTACTATTATATCTACAACTCAGCAACGTCGTTGTCAGTATCGAAAAAGACTATAATATAAGTTAAATTATAGAGCTCTAAACACCTCGAAGACCTCTCCGTCTATCGATAATAAATCCTTCCTATACCTTACTAGAGACCTCTAAGAAACCAATTACCTCAACTTCACCTACACCTAGCTATAGCAACCTTAATTACAGCAATGTTACCTTCGAAAGAAAGCGAAATTAAGATCGTTCTGTACCTCCTTAATAGCCTAGAACAACAGAAGTACCTGAATCATCTCAGCTATAAGGTTTTGGACCACTACTATCTGTTCCACCTATAACTCGTTACCCCTAGTACCCTTCACGGTTAGAGAATAGTATTCCGGACGAGTAAGTAATCTTGCAACGTCCTAATCTGCCCCCTATGGCTACCAGGTTGACAAATCTTACCAAGTTGTACCAGGAAGACATGAGATATAGAGTAACTACCTTTAAGGTTATTAACTCCAAATTCGAAATCTTTATAGATACCTGTAGGAAGGTTGGCATTAGTAATGAATAGGATGTAGTTTCTGCTATACCCTTAATGCTTAAGGGTAAGGCAAGGGACTACTACTATAAGGATATCCTTGAGAAAAGATATATAATAATCTATAATACCTTCAAGGCCCTTATAACCCATTTCGAAACTCCTGAAAGGCGCCAGACCCTCCTAATAGAATAGAGAAATGCTACTTTACCTCAATAAGTGGAGAGAAATCTAGGGAAGTCTAAACTTGAGTGTCTTGAACTTCTTATTAGCCTCCTGGCTAAACTAAGAAAAGTACTTGGGAAAATAGAATTAGATACATACGACTACCTCCTTAATGCATATATAAACGTTAAGGAATGTCGCTATACTATCTTTAATCCTACTATAGGATTTGAGCCTCTTTATATATAGCTAAGATCAGCTATTTTAGTAACCACACCAATTGCACATAATGTTCGCTTCTAGGAAGACGAAGAGACGTAGTTCGCTACTTAACCGGATGCGCAAGTCAAGCTGCAAGAGGAATTTCAAGATTCTGATAAGTTTGAGGATAATAATCCTTCTTAGTAGTATACTAATAGGACATATTCTCGACCGCCAAATAGACGATTTCGGGGCCGCGGAAGACCTATAAACCGCTTTGCAGGACGAGGACGTTATAGAAACCGTAATAGTAAACTCCCTTTCCGCCTAAGGATAACAAATAAACGCAATGGACTATGTTTTGTTTGTAGTAGTAATAAATATTAGTTAGACTACTACACAATTAAAGAGAGAAAAGCTAGTTTCGCTAAATTCAAGGCCTTATAACCATCCCACTTTATAGAAACAAAGGCTATTGAAGCCTATCTAGTAGTAGTTGATTACTATAAAGGTTCTAACTCCCTTAAAGACGACTTTTTACGCTAGGAAGTATTTTCTATCTTTATATAAGAAGATAAATCATTTTACATAGTAGTCCAATAACTCGCTAATAATGCTACCGCGCATTTTCTCGACAAAACGTACTATATAAATGACAATACAGCCTCTAGATAAGTCGAAATCTACTAGTTTAATACTCGCTATTTAGACGATACCTTCTAAGGCATCCTACCTAATACTAGAGTAGCAGGAATTTCGACTACCGGAGAACTATAGTTCCGAGTACTATAAACTTATATATAGATTACTTTAGACTCGGCAATATTAGGCTAGTATAATATTGTATTTGGTAAGGGTATAGCCTCCTCCCTCGGCATTTCCAAGGTTCCTATACTAATAGGAATCATTGATTTCTATATTGTCCCTGTAAATATACCTTTCCTACTATATATCCATGACATGGATAGGCTTGGCGTGTATATAGATAATATTAGAAACCTCCTTGTCTAAGGACAGAACTCCTTTCCCCTAGTACGCAAATATGGATATCCTTGGCTCGAGTTACTATTCTAATTAATACTACAAACTTAAGTATAGCACGGATCTGTATATATTACTAATTTATATGCGTCAATTGTAGTATATACTAGTCAAACCCCTCCCACATCACTACCTTTCCTAATTGGGACGAATCTAGATTCCGAATATATGATTCCTATTTCTACGGCAACCCTACTTATACAGCTCCCCGTAATACAATTATTATTCCAATTCTACTAATTATTCTTCTTAGACCTGGATGAGACATAATTGAGGCAGCTATATAGAAGATTTAGCTATCTATTAGCTTAGAGACTTATGACAGTTCTATCTAGAGCTAGATTAGGAGATATAGATACCAATATTATTCAATCAATATCTTCTTTGTATAAATACTGCTAGATGAATACAAAGTCTCCCTAGAGATTCAAGTTTTCCCTAAAAGATAACCTTATTTTTAACAGCCAAATTGTTATGGATATTATATCCCTAGATAGGAAACCCGTTTTGCACATTGTAGATATAGCAACTGCGTTTCAGGCGGGTCGATTTCTCAGTAGTTATACTGCAGGAGAAGTATAGGATACTGTAAGAAGTAGTTGGATTGATATATACCTTGGCCCTCTAGATGTTATTATTATAGATATAGGCACCAATTTCGCCTCTAGGGAGTTCAATAATGCTGCAAATTCACTTGATATTGAAGTTAAGGAAGTTCCAGTTGAAGCATACCATAGTATTAGTAAGGTAGAGAGATACCATACTATACTAGAACGTATATATACCATTTTTCGCATAGAAATCCCCTAGGAGAGCCAGGATAAATGCTTATAGTTAGCTATCAAGGCTATCAATGATATAGTAGGTCCTAATAGACTAGTTCCTACTCTCCTTGTCTTTAGGGCCTACCCTAAGATCTCTAGTTCATTTCCTCCTAGCCAAACTACTATGCAGAGAGGTGCTGCAGTAGAGAAGGCTATAAGAGAACTAAGAGAAATATAGGCTAGGGAGTAAGTTTCCTCTGCTCTTTCTTAACGAAATAGTCCTATTCCCCTTGCTCTATACTCCCTACCAATTGGTAGTCAGGTTCTTGTATGAAGAGAGAAAAAGGGTTGGAAAGGGCTATATATACTAAAAAAGATTAATAGATATAACTGCACTATTAATATTAATAATAAAGATATTGTTTTTAGGTCTACTAGCGTCAAACGATTCTAGGAAATACCCGCAAATGACATTGCCGCCGCCGTCGATATCAATTCCTTAGATTCTGAAAATGTGCTAGATCAAGATACTAGAAATCTACTAGTATAGAATACTCTAATTTCGATCGATTTACCTATTGCAATACCAAGTGTACGCAACGAAACCATTATTGGTACCGATAGGAGAGTCGTTATTGAGCCTATTCGTACTAGAGCACGTCGTCGCCAACTTAGAGACTACCAAACATTCCAAAATAATCAAGATACTGGAAATCCACTAGTATAGAATACTCCAATTTCGATCGATTTACCTATTGCAATACTAAGTATACGCAACGAAACCGTTATTAGCACCGATAGGAGAGTCGTTATTGAGCCTATTCGTACTAGAGCACGTCGTCGCCAACTTAGAGACTACTAAATATTCTAAACTAGTAACTATATAACTAATACTTCTACTAACTAGCAGTTCCTTTCAGCTAAAGAAAAGGCTAGTCACGAATTATACCTTTCTTTACGCTAGTAAATGAAGTTGCTAACGAAATATCCGCCCTAGTACCTCTCTACTAAAGAAGAAATTAATGGTCTGCTACTGAAGCAAGTTATAAGGTTTATTAAGAAGCCTATAACTAACTATTATATACATGGATCCCGCATAGTTTATAAGATCAAAGGCATTGGTACTAATAAATTGCGAGAGAAATCAAGGCTTGTTATTCAAGGTTTTAATAATATAGGAAAGGAGTTTATCCTGTATTAATCTCCTACTATTTAGAGAGTAAGTCAACGTATTATTCTTGCGATCGCTATAACCTTACTTGCACGCCCTCCTTACTAATAACAAATGTCCGAAAAACTCAAAAGGATATTTTCTCTTTGCCTTAGAGATATTTCCCAAGCATACATACAATCCAAGACCCCCCTTAATAGGGTAATGTATATTTACCTCCCCAAGGAACTCCAAGGCCAATATCCTCCTAATACTATTATGGAAATCATTTTACCTTTATATAGTATTCCTGAAGCAGGCCTATACTAGTTTAATACCTACTAGAAGCACTATAAGGTCAACCTTAATATGACTACTTCTATATATAATCCATACCTCCTAGTCACAAAAGGAGACGATTTCGGTATTGTTGGAATACAGATAGATAATACCCTTTTTCTCTGTAATAAATCTTTCAAATCCAGAGAAGAATAGGAAAGGGTAAAGGCTAATTTTCTAGCCAAACCTATTGAAACCCTTAGTATACAAAAGAAGCTTATTTTCAACGGATATATTCTCTTAATGCGAGGCGCAAGTCTAGTTGCCGTGTAGAAAAACTAGGGAGAGAAGCTTTTTCCAATCGATCTTACTATAGGAGACTTTAAGGACTCCTATATTTAGCAACGTACTAGAGGTGTATATATAGCCTCTATTTGTCAACTAGAGGCTACTTTCGATCTTTTAGTGGCTGTACAACGTTAGAATCCTGATATTAATAATGCAAAAGTACTGAATAAACGCCTGATCTGGTAGAAGGATAACCTTTCTAGAGGGTTAACCTTTATCCCTCTGGATTTCACTCAAGTTAAGCTGTTTATCTTTGTAGATAGTTCCTTCGCAAATAATAAAGACCTTTCTAGTCAAATTGGTTCTCTGATTGTGCTAGGTAATGAGGCTAAGAGGGATAATTTTACCTTTACTCTTAAGGGTAATATTATTTACTAGTCTTCTACTAAGGCAAAAAGAGTAACTAGATCTGTTCTTGCCTTAGAAATACTAGCTATGTCTGATAGAACAGATAAAGGTTTTGTTATTGCTACTTCTATCACCTAAATCCTGAAGCAACTTGATTTTCCTACTGTGCCTATTATAGTTTGTACAGATTTATATTCCTTATATAAATGCCTTGTCAAACTAGGTATAATAAAAGAAAAGCGTCTCATAATTGATATCATGGTACTAAGAGAGTGCTATAAGAATAGGGAGATTCTTAAAGTTAGGTAGATTAATAGTTTGGACAATCCAGCTGATATACTCACCAAAAAGAATCCAAACCCATGCCTGACTATATTAGTCTCCGAAAATCAACTCGACATTCGCGTCGAAGGCTGGGTGAAACGGCTAAGTGAGATTGCAGGCCAAAAAGCCTAGTATTTTTACTTGATTTTCCTAGGTTTTGCTGCTGGTAAGCTCTACCTAGAAGGAAGTTCTAGTTTTCAACAACTACTATCTTTAGACTAATTCCTAATAATTAGTACTTTCTTTTAGTTTTTTAGAGACTCTCCAGAGTCATTTTTAGTTATTTTAAGAATGGAGTATTAAGATTGGATTTCCTAAGTACAAAAATATATAAAAACTACTAAAAACTATATCCTAGCACCATTTTTACTAGTAGGATAGCAAATCTCAACTAGAATTAAAAACTAGTAATGTATCCAACTAAGTATAGGTCGTAAGTGAGATTGCAAGTCCTACTTTAACGAAAAAGCCCGAATTTTTAATCTAGGCAATATACTAATCTTAACCACTCAAATTTCTTAGCCTATTCTAGAAGATGTATTTCCCTTAAAAGAACCTTTGGAATCTAGTATATAGACCCCAACTGTGAAGTCCGTATTAGAATATGTACCTTTTTTACTTAATAGACCTTCTCTTCCTATGAATCTATAGTTTAGACAGCTACTATTCCACTTTTTCTCTAGCTTCAGCTCCACCAGCTACCAGAATAGCTACTTTGCAGACTCGGAATGGCCTACTTCTATTACTAGAGTAGTTAGTGCAGTATATAACTGCCCTTGCAGACCCTCTAGCTATCTAAGTAAAGATAGCTCCTATATAGTTGTTATAGAATCCAGTTATACTACTCTAGAATAGTATAAGTTTACTATCTTCTCCCTAGGAAGTTAAACCTAAGCTATTTATCTATCTAGCTTCTTCTACAGGCTAGTTTGGCGATTCTTCTAGGGCGTAACTAGTATCGACAATGTCCAGTATAGATAGAGATAGAAGGTTTCTACCTCTATCACTTCTTACTAAATAGTTAAATACTAGGTATAATTCCCTCATGTTTCCCAAGCTCTTAGGTTCCCTATAGAAAAGACCTAGAAGTTGCTGTAAACGAGGTTGCGATCGAATTCTAAGGACCTGCTCTCGAATGATGTAGATAGTCTGGTTCATATCTATATCTTATCCTATAGAGCCATTGGATTTGTCTAGAGTTCCAAGTGGAGATTCTTCATTAGGGAAGTTATAGAAAGGCCTTACGTAAGTCAGCTTGTAATGTTCAGAACAATAAAAATATTAAGGGAATTTGGTTAGGAATTTCTTACACTTTATTATCATCAGATCTAGCTACTCTAGATACTCTAGATAATCTAAGAGTGCGTTTCTACATTTCTAGGTTAGTAGTACTAGTAATATAAGCTTGTAAGTGAAGTTACCGGTGTCTTAGGAGCCTCTTTGGCAGGAATATTACTTATAGAAGACTAAGAGTTAGTCTCTTAAGAGATTTCTCTACTACCTTTTACTATCTATATTTTGTCAGTCTAAGCACTGGAATCTCACTTACGTATAGGGTTAAACTACCTTGAATGTGTGGAGAGTGAGTTTTCTAGCTGATTGGATTTAGAATAGAGAAGGTTTAATAAATACTGGATTTGGTTTAAGTTAAAGAGATTTTCTAAGAGCTAGGAAAGAGAAGAGAAGGAAGTGGATATTAATTATTTTAAGGATAGTAAATTCAACTGCAAAAGATAAAGCTTAAGTACTAAATAGTAGCCTAGCCTAGTTACTTTATAGTATTACTAGCTAGTGACATCCACTAATAGGAAATAGGTCATATAATAAAAGTCATTAACTTAAGCTTCCTATTAGTCTATAGATACCTAGGCTCCGCAATTCAGGCCTTAGTTACCCGTTTAACTACTACTACCCGAGCGTGGGCGTCATTTTGGCAATAGTTACTTTAGAATTTTCGATTTGTACCATGTCAGATCTCAGTTCAACATAGACAGTTTCGGATGGGATTTCGACACTTCTAAGTACTATAAGTTCACCTACGTACACGATTTGCACAGCTTTCGATTCACCTAGATTTACTACTTTTGATTTTTGGATACTGGATCAGGTTTGGGATATTAGTACTTGAGATCTTAGAGTTATATTTATTTCTTTCTACCCTATAGTCTTTACCTTGTTTTCCTTTCATAAAAGAAGAGTTGCTAGTATTTGGATAATATTATCCTATATAGTAACATATATAGATAGAGGTTGGGTGCTACTCTCAGGCTAGGGTTATTCCTACCTACTAACTTTACCTGATATAATATGGTGGTTATAGTATAGGGATAGGACATAGTTATAACCTGCAAGTTCTCTTATAGGTTATTAATCAAGCAGAATATACTATACCAATAACTAGTCCTTTCTTTATCTTTTCCTTTATTGTCTTATCTTTTCATTGACGTCAATTTACACCTATATACCTAATAGGATCTAGTAGAGATATACCAACAATAATAGTACTACTAAAACTAGATAAATTAAAGTTATAAAATTCTTATATAGTTAAAGAGCTAAGTTATCGCGTAAAGCTTTCTAGCTTTAATACGAAGAAGATAAAGAGTAAGCGTACGTAAAAAGAAGTAGAACGTATAGCGTATAAAAAAATTATATAATTAAGTAGCTTTAATTTACTTCTAAAAGATATTCAAGAGTCTTAAATTAGAATTGCTATTTAGGAAGTTATTAAGTAGTAGTAAGTTCCTAGTAATATCCTAGTAGTTATATAAGCTAATTGCGTTTAGAATAAGTAACGGTATATATCTATTCCTACTTACGCGTCTAATAAACGAAATATTTAACTTCAATATACTAGGCAACTTAGACGAGGAAATTCGTATATAATTTAATCCTAAGATAGAAAAATTGGAAGAGAAATATAAATCTTCGGATTATAGGTCTCTAGCTAAAGGTTCTAAGTATAATAAGAAGGAGAATCTACGCCGCGTTATAGTTACGGCGGTAATTTACTATACTAACTACTACTAAATACTCTTTAATAATATAAGGAGAGACTAGTAGAATATTAGTAGATATCTTAACGAAAAGTTGAACGTACGCCTAGCAAATTATAATCGGCTAGACAAAATCTATAAATACCTTAATAAGTAGGAGATAGAGGTTAGTTCTTCTTTTTATTTCTTACTATTACTCCTCCTTTAACCGGCGCAACCCTAGTAGTCTCCTAGTAGTCTCTAATACGTTATATAGGATCTAGATTACCCGGCCAACTAGCTATCCTTAATTTCGCCTCTATAATTCTTTAGTCGACCCGAGTTAGTATAGATACGTAATCGACTTACTACTTCTAAGGTGTTTATAATATAGGATACGTAACTATCTAGTCCTACTAGCTAGTAGAAGGTATATCCAGCTGCTAAGTAAGAAATAAGAAGAGATTTACCCAACAAATCTCTAATAAAAAATACCTAGGACCTAATATTTAGGAATAAACGTTACGTATAAGAGAGATTTAGGAGGATCGTTAATTTTAACGACGAAAACTTAACGATAGTACTACTAGATAGGTAGTAAATAGATATAAATAGTAAACTATTTAATAAATCGGAGATACTAGGTTTAAGCGCTTAGGAATTAATAACTAGTATCACTATTAATCTAGTTGATATTAAAGGAGAAGAAGTAGATAATATAGAGGTTAATAAGGAAGATAGAGATAATAGTAATAAAGATAATTTCATTATCGAGAATAAAGAGAATAAGGACTTTTCGGATAGAGAAGGCGTTTAAGTTCTAAAGTTCTATCTTAAGTTTAATTTAAAGTTGATATATAAACTAGTTTTATAATATAATTAAGTAAATATCTCTAAATTTAGCAATTATATTAATTATAACTACTAGAGAACTACTAGAGAGTTTCTTAAATCCTTAATATTATTCTACTATATTATACGTAGCTATATATTATATACGGGTTGTAAACGGTTTTTATACGGGTTATAAACGGTTTTATCGTAGGCCCCGAACTATAAACCATGGTTTAGGTTCATATATTAATAGTACGGGTTTGGTTTAGGTTATAGCCTTCGAACCTAACCCTAAAACCCAAACTAGACCGACCCAAGACCGACCCGTATAGGTTGGGCCCGTACCGTTAGCGGCCCTAAGTAAGAAGTAAAGATAAAAATAAAAGCTTTCTATACTATTATCCCTATAATACTAGCTAAGCTAGTACTATATCTCTAGTAGTATACTTTATTCTACTTTAGCTCTCTAGAGTATAACTAATAATAATCTATTTCTAGCTCTAGTCTAGAAATAAAGTTTAAAATTTTAAAGAATTATTTGGGATTCTTTAAGTATATTATTTTTATTATTTAGTTCTTACAAAATAGATATTATTCTATATACTTATTATTATAAGTATAAATTAGTTCGGCTTAATAATTTTTATAATATAGATATTGGTTAGATTTATTACTTTTTATAACTAGTTATTAGTTTGACTTAATAGTTATTATAGACAAATACTATTTCTATATCTAAATCTTTACTTCTACCCCGCAATTCTTTAGATTATATCTATCTAAAAAATAGTATTCCTCTTCCTCTAATTAATAGCCTTAAGCCCTAGTTACGCGTAAAAGTATTATAGTAATATATAATATTATAGTAATAAGGCTAGTAGATAGACTTCTATATATAAACACCTACTATATAATATCTATATAGCCTTACTATACAAATTCATATATAAGAGATATAAAGGTATTACGCGTAAGAAAGTAAGGTATAGATAATAGTCTATCTATAATCTAACTACTTCGAACCTTGGTAATAGTCCCGTACTATACTAAGATTATATATACGTACTATAATCTATAGCCGTACTAAGATTATACGTTTATATTATAATCTATACCTAAGATTATAAGTCTAAGCGCTACTATAGACTATTTAGTAATAGCTACCTCTATTTTCTACTTTTCTACTTTCCTACTTTCCTACTTTCCTACTTTCCTACTTTCCTACTTTCCTACTTTCCTACTTTTCTACTTTTCTACTTTCCTACCTTCCTACTTTCCTACTTTCCTACTTTTCTACTTTTCTACTTTTCTACTTTTCTACTTTTCTACTTTTCTACTTTCCTACTTTCCTACTTTCCTACTTTCCTACTTTCCTACTTTGCTACTTTCTTACTTTTCTACTTTCCTACTTTTCTACTTTAATCTTTTTTATTATATTTCTCCTCTCTTTATATAACTTTATATAGTAAGTTATAGAATACTATAGAAAGACTTAGAGTACAAATATTCCTTATATAACTCGAGACTAACTTGAGTTGTATACCTTACTTTATATAATATATAGTCTTATAGTTATATAAAATTTAGAGGGTCTTACCCCCTAGATTATAGAGTAATCTACTAATACTATAACTATATAGATATAGCTATATAGCTA
Organism: Venturia aucupariae; assembly: GCA_003693225.1. Lineage (NCBI taxonomy): Eukaryota > Fungi > Ascomycota > Dothideomycetes > Venturiales > Venturiaceae > Venturia > Venturia aucupariae. Next base: position 11,777 of record QWZN01000301.1, on the reverse strand, counting down.
CGGCTCTATAAGACTCGTACGCTAGCTAGCTTTTACGTAGGAGCTAGCCTCTTCTATTAGAGCCCTTATAGCCCTAGTTCAAAGAAGAGAGATACTATTTTTAGGTAGATATAATCTAAAGACTTCTAGAGGTAAAACTTAGGTTTTAGATATAGAAATAGTACTTCCTTTTTTATAAACTAGATATTACTTAATTTATTAGTTTTTATAATATATATATTAGTTGGAAATATTTATTATTATAGATAAATAGATATTAGCTTCTAGATAATAAGACTACCTCTATAGTTAGACCTAGACTAAAACTTTAGAAGAAAATATATTTATTAGCTAGAAAAGAATATTAAAAGAATTAGGATATATAACTTTTTATTTTTATTATTATCTCTTACTTTTTTAAAGTCTAGTAATAAGTTATAGAACTTAATTAATTATATTCAACCTAGACTCTATAAAGATTATATAACTAGTTTAGATTTTTATTCAGCTCTAAATATATATATTAGATTAAAGAACTTAGACTTATAGTTTATAACTAATATTATAATTGGTTTATAACTATTTATTTAGAAATATAATATATATAGCTAATTATACTAGAAATAGTTTAAGTCTCTCTTTTATCTCTCTTTTATCTATAATATTTTATAGATATCTAAAGATTCTACTCTCTTAATAACTATATAGTAATAAAGCAGTAAAAGTTAATAATAATCCAAAGCTATATTACTATATTTTTCTAACCTATACGAGAAGAAGATTGAATATTCTCCTTTATTTATAATACTTTCTAGCTATAAACTCTTTTTATTAAGTTTTTAGTATTACTAAGTAACTTAGTTATAAGAAAAATACTAGAGAAATTCCTAAATACTAATCTATCTTATAATATATATATATAATAAGCTATATATTTTATATAAAATATTATAGATTATATTATAAGAATATAACTTAATAGAATAGATTAAATCCAACTTAATAGAATAGATTAAATCTATTTATTTCTTAACTAGATTATATTAGAGTTATACCTTTTCAAATCTAATACTATAATCTATTCTAGTTAAACTCTAGCCTATTCTATTTAGAATCTTAGGTTAGACCTAGAATATTAGAGACTCTAATTATAATAAATAGATTTCTATTAATATCTATATATAAGGAGTAAATATATATATTATAGTAGTAATAAATCTCAATACTAATAATTTTAAATATATTAATAGAATATATAATTTTTATATAGATCCTTTTAATACTAAGCGCTATAAGTTCTAGAGTATAGATAATATAGTAGAGAGTAAAACTTTTAAGGTTCTAGTATAATATATAATAAGGTATAAGTTAATAATAAGTTATATAAGTAGTATAAAGCTCTAAAAGAAAAATCTAGTCTATAAGATATATTACTTATAGCCGTCCTTATATCTTATATTAGCTTAGATATTAGCTTAAATACTAGCTTAGATATTAGCTTAAATATTAGCTTAGATATTAGCTTAGATATTAGCTTAGATATTAGCTTAGATATTAGCTTAGATATTAGCTTAGATATTAGCTTAGATATTAGTTTAGATATTAGCTTAGATATTAGCTTAGACTACGTTTTAACTACTTTAATAGTAATTTTACTAGTTATAGATCTTATAAGCGCGCTATTTTTAAAGCTATAGTTATAAGGTATTTTAATAGACAATTTAAATAGTAATCTAGTTATATAATAGTAAGATTAGTACTACTTATAACCCTAAAAAAAGTTGATTTTAATAAGAAAAAAAAGTATATTTATTTCTATATTATTAAAGCTAATTTTACGTCTAGATTATAGTATATATACTACTATACTATAGATATATAGTTAGAAGTACTAAGATTACTACTAAAACTTATCCAAATAGACCTCCTCTAGTATATTAGTAGAATTGAATATAAAGTACTATATCTAAACCCTTTTAGGCTATTAAGCAAGCTAACTATAATAGTAAGCCGGCGACGAGGTTCGTATACGAATTGCTAATAATCGTAGAGTTAAATATGTAGGAATGCCTAATCCAAGTTATTAGGATTGAGTCACGTATATGAAGCGGACTATCTACAATCTCCGCACGGCTAAAATTCGAAATCGGTGTTAGGATTGAGACATGGCCTTAGGTATTGGCTTGAGGTGGGTATTGGCTTTGGGTCCGTCCTCCGGAACCCCTCTTTGTCCTACGTCAAATCAGGGAGTGGTCAAGTCAGAAAGAGTAGGAGGAACCTTGCGAGCCACCACATCTTACCTACACAACATCTCTCCAAACACCTACTAGCATTCGTCCGCTATATTTTACCGCAACCATAGGTCGTAAAGCAAAAGCCCAGCGCTTACAGGCGCAGGACAAAGACTTCGACATCGCCTATGACAATCTCCACTTCGAAACTCCCGACGACTTCGACGCTTCCTTCCGCAAGAAGAACCGCAAAAACCAAAAGAAGAACACTATCATACATTCGAATCTCAAGCCTCCCCATCGCTCCGCCCGGTCGCGCAAGATGGGCCAAGAAAATTCTATGCCAATCGACTCCTCGATCCCACCAACTTCCCTCAAAGCCCGCGACCTCGTCTCTGTTGCCGAATATATAACTTGCGGAAATGCGAAGAGAATCGTTGTCATGAGTGGGGCCGGCATCTCCACTTCAGCTGGTATCCCCGATTTTCGCTCACCAGAAACTGGGCTTTACGCAAATCTCGCGAGACTCAATCTACCATACGCAGAAGCTGTGTTCTCCATCGACTACTTCAGAGAGCAGCCCGAGGCTTTCTACACGTTGGCGCAAGAGTTATGGCCCGGAAAATGGCGACCGACCATCACCCATCTCTTCATCGCATTATTACACAAAAAAGGCTTACTGCTCAAACACTTTACGCAGAATATCGATTGTCTGGATCGGGAAGCGGGATTACCTGGGGAAAAGGTCATTGAAGCACATGGGTCATTCGCTTCATCGCGCTGCATTGATTGCAAAATTTCCTATTCGAATGAGGAATTGCTTGCGCACGTCGAGAGGATGGAAATTCCGAGATGCCATACTTGCAAAGGACTGGTCAAACCAGATATCGTTTTCTTTGGTGAGGCATTACCTGCGGCATTCTTTGCTGCCCAAAACCTACCGCGAGAAGCAGACTTGGTCATCGTTCTCGGCTCGAGCTTGAGCGTAGCGCCATTCTCACAACTACCCAGCCTGACATCCCTAGGTGTCCCGCGACTCCTCGTCAACAATGAAGAGGTTGGAAACCTTGGCTCGAGAGCAGACGACGTGATTCAACTAGGCGATTGCGACTCAGGCATCCGCAAATTAGCGCAAGCATGTGGCTGGCTCGACGAGTTGGAGCACATGTGGGACGAGACTGGTAAAAAATTCGGCATTACTCCTACCCCCAAATCTGCTCCAAACCCGGAAAAGTCGAGAGACGAAATGCTCGAGGCCGAGGTTAACAAGATCACGCAAGAAGTCGAGGAGACGTTACAGGTCACGCAGATTCAGACGAACAGGGTTATGAATACCGAAGCGAAGCTAAAGATACAGCAGCCCTTGCGAGAGGAGTCCCAGCATTCGGGACATTCGAGAGTAAAGAGTAAGGAAGAGCTGAACGTTGAGTTCTTGGCTAAGCACGAAAAAGATCTGAAGCTCGATTCAGACATTGCATCCGGAACCCGTGAGCGGGCTAGAATAGCGGCGAGAAACTCGCCACCATCGGGCTATCACAGCAAGAAAGTCACGGGCGATAATGGTGCGGCGAGGAATCTGGATATGTCGGCTGGCGATGGTGTGGCAAGTATGCATCAGGCCTCGTTCTCGAACACCCAGACGGGTTCGACGCAAGATGTACAAGCAACAAAAAGAGAAGAGCCTTCGCCGTTATTGTTCGGATGGACAGATCCGGACAAACCCCAGGCTGAAAATCATAGTGATCTAACCGATGGGATGCTCTTGCCTAGTAGTAAGAAGATATGATTACAGTACTTAGACACGCGTAGAAATAGCCTACTTGTAGTAATAATAACGGTAGTAATAATATATAGAATTTCTTAAGAAGCTTCTTATATATAGATTATCTGAATATTATAGCTAATAAATATAATATCTATAAAATAAGAAGCTATATCTTCAAAAGTTAGTATATCGTTTTAGGTAAGTACTAATTCTTTACCTAAAACCTTGATTTTATCTCTAGGATCTTTTAGATAATATCTATCTAAAAATTAGTATCTCTTTTCTTTAAAACTAGAGCGCTAAGAGCCTTTATAGAAGAAGATAGTCTATAAAGACTTATATAAGTATTATAGTAATATATAATATTATACTAGGACGCTATTCTATTATAATAGTATATATATATATATATATATATATATATATATATATATATAAAATAAGAATAGTAAAGTGAAGGATAGAATAAGAACTTAGTATTAGTATTAGTATAATTATAAGTAATTAATACTCCTATAGAAGAGCTTATAGGTTATAACTATATACTAATTCTTTACTATAGCTACTATATTATATTAAGTAAAGTTAGTAGGTAAGAATATTACTACCCTAAAAGCTATACTAAACCTCTATCTATTTATATTACTATATAGAAGAATATTATTCTAATACTAGCAACTCTTACCTATATAAAGAAAATAAAGTAAAGGCTATAGAGTAGAGATAGTAAAAGAAATAAATATAACTACTAGAATTCCTAAGTAATTAATATTCTAATATTACTCTAATATCTAAAGATTAAAAGTAGTAAATCTAGATAAGTCAAGAACTATATATATTGTATATATAGCTAAATATATAGTACTTAGAATTATCGAAACTCTATTCGAAATTGTTAATCTCTAACTAATATTTAATATAGTAGAAAACAAAAAATATAAAGTACCTAGTACTAAAGTTACTAAAGTAAAGTCTCTACTTAGCTAATAGTAGTAAAACAAGTAACTAAGGAAGGAGCTACGGAGCCTAGGTATCTATAGATTAATAAGAAGCTTAGGTTTATAGCTTTTATTATATAACCTAATAGAATATACTTAGGTAGTATAACTATAGAGTAACTAGTCTAGGCTACTAATAGATATATAAACTTTATCTTTTTTAGTTAAATTTACTTTCTTTAAAATACTAAATATCTACCTCTTTCTCTTCTTCTTTCTAGCTCTTCAAACATCTTCTTAGCTTAAATAGTTTCTAGTAATTTACTCAAACTTCTCTATTCTAAACTCTAATTAGCTGGAAAACTTATCTTCTATATATATAAGGTAAGTTAACCCTATATATAAGTAGAACTTTAATTATAGGAGTAATAAAAATATAGATAGATAGAACTAGAAGAGATATAAATTAAGAAACTAAATCTTAGTCTTTACCTAGTAAGATTACTACTAGAGAGAATCTAAAGATACTAATAAGCTTATTTATAAGCTGTTTCTATTAACTATACTAAATTCTAGTATAGTCGGGCAAGCCTAGGCAATCTAATTCTAATAATAGCTCTAGATCTAAGACTACTTCTACTAGGTAAGTAATTCCTATATCTATTCTCTTAATATATTTATTTTTCTAAATATTATAAACTAAGTTACGTAATTCTTTTAGTAAATTCTATAAATATTTGGATAATATTATCCTATATAGTAATATATATAGGTAGAGGTTGGGTACTACTTTTAGGCTAGGGATATTCCTACCTACCAACTTTACCTAATATAATATAGTAGTTATAGTATAGGGATAGTATATAGTTATAACCTACAAGCTCTCTTATAGGTTATCAATCAATTAGAATATACTATACTAATAACTAGTTCTTGCTTTATTCTTTGCTTTATTATTTCTATTTTATTATTAATATTAACCTATACCTATATACTTAATAGAATCTAGCGGAGATATACTAATACTACTTAGTAGTTATTATTACTATAGATCTATAAGGTTACTATCTATACAAAAACTACTCGTGAATTAGCTTGTAGTAGTTAGATAACTTATTATACTATATCCGACCGGCTAGAATCAAACAAAGACCCTTAATCCCTAGTAACTTACCTAAACTTAGAAGACTAACTAGATAAATAACAATCCTCTACTTCGAATATAGTAAGCGTACCTATAGACCTATCTCTAACTCCTAGTAAACTCGTTATACTTAATAGTCAATCCTTTCTTATAAAAAGATAGTACCTAAACTTAGACTTAAGACCTACCTTATTTATACCTCGAGAAGAACTTAGAGGATATATAGTATAGTAAGTATATATATTTAGTAAGAAGAAGAGCTAAAGAATAGTAAAAGAGAACTTCTACGACTCTTTTAGGGCATAGACAATTACCCTATAGGAAAGCATAGATAAGGATAGCTTAAGAGTACTTAAGGTATTAATTAAATACCTCTTACTACCTTTCTATAACCCTTCGTTACTATTATATCTATAACTTAATAATATCGCTCTTAGTATCGAAAGAGAGTATAATATAAGTTAAATTGTAACGCTATAAATACCTCGAAGACCTCTCTAGCTATCGATAATAAATCCTTCTTTTACCTTACTAGATACCTCTAAGAAGCTAATTACCTCTTTATCTATACCTAGCTATAGTAACCTTAACTATAATAATATTACCTTCGAAAGAAAGCGAAATTAGGATCGCTCTATACCTCCCTAATAGCCAAAGATAATAGAAGTACCTTAATCATTGTAGCTACTAGGTTTTGTACGTTTTTTAGAAGTACTACTATCCGTACAACCTATAACTTGTTATTCCTAGTATCCTATACTACTGGAAAATAGTATTTAGAAGGAGCAAATAAGCTTATAACGCCTAAATATACCCCCTATAGCTACTAGGTTAATAAATCTTATAAAGTTATACTAGGGAAATATAAAATATAGTATAACTACCTTTAAAATTATTAATTCTAAATTCAAGATCTCTATAGATACCTAAAGGAAGGTTGGTATTAGTGATAAATAGGATATAGTTTCTACTATACCTTTAATACTTAAGAGTAAAGTAAGAGACTACTACTATAAGGATATACTTAAAAAGAGGTATACTATAATCTATAATACCCTTAGCCCTCTTATAACCTATTTCAAAACTCCTAAAAGGCGCTAGACCCTCCTAATAGAATAGAGAAATACTACCCTTCTTTAATAAGTAGAGAGAAATCTAGGGAAGTCTAAACTTAAGTATCTTAAACTTCTTATTAGCCTACTCGCTAAACTAAAAAAAGTACTTAGAAAGATAGAATTAGATATATATAAGTACCTTATTAATATATACGTGAATATTAAAGAATATCGCTATACTGTTTTTAATCCTACTATAGGATTTGAGCCTCTTTATATATAGCTAAGATTAGCTATTTTAGTAACTATACTAATTATATATAATATTCGCTTCTAGGAGGACGAAGAGACGTAGTTTACGGCTTAACTAGATACGTAAGTTAAGTTATAAGAGAAACCTTAAGATTCTAATAAGTTTAAGGATAATAATCCTTCTTAGTAGTATACTAATAGGATATATTCTCGCCTACTAAATAGATGGTTTCGAGGCCGCGGAAGACCTATAAACCGCTTTATAGGACGAGGACGTTATAGAAACCGTAATAGCAAACTCCCTTTCCGCCTAAGAACGATAAATAAACACGATAGACTATGTTTTATTTATAGTAGTAATAAATATTAGTTAGACTACTATATAATTAAAGAAAGAAAAGCTAGTTTCGCTAAAGTTAAGGCCTTATAACTATCTTACTTTATAGAAATAAAGGCTATTAAAGCCTATTTAGTAGTAGTTAATTACTATAAACGATCTAACTCCGTTAAAGACGACTTTTTACGCTAGGAAGTATTTTCTATCTCTATATAAGAAGATAAATCTTTCTATATAGTAGTCTAACAACTCGCCAATAATACTACCGCGTATTTTCTCGATAAGACGTACTATATAAATAACGATACAGCCTCCAAATAAGTCGAAATCTACTAGTTCAATACCCGTTACTTGGACGATACCTTTCAAGGTATTCTACCTAATACTAGAGTAGTAGGAATTTCGACTACCAAAGAACTATAGTTCCAAGCGCTATAAACTTATATACTAATCACTTTAGACTTAGTAATATTAGGCTAGTATAATATTATCTTTAGTAAAGGTATAGCCTCCTCCCTTAGTATTTCCAAGGTTTCTATACTAATAGAAATTATTAATTTCTATATTGTTCCTACTAATATACCTTTCCTACTATATATATATAATATAGATAGGCTTAGCGTATATATAGATAATATCCAAAACCTCCTTATATAAGGATAGAACTTCTTTCGCCTAGTACGCAAATATAGACACCCTTAGCTCGAATTACCGCTCTAATCAATGCTGTAAACCGAAGTATACAACGGAGCTATATATATTACTAGTTTATATACGTCAATTCTCTTATATATTAGCTAAAATACTCCCGTACTACTACCTATCCTAATTAAGACGAATCCGAATTCTAAGTATATAATTTCTATTTCTACGGTAACTCTACTTATATAGCTCCCTATAACTTAACTATTATTCTAATTCTACTAATTATTCTTCTTAGACCTGGACAAGACATAATCAAGGTAACTATATAGAAGATTTAGCTATCTATCTACTTAGAGACTTATAATAGTTCTATCTAGAGCTAGATTAGGAGATATAGATACTAATATTATTTAATCAATATTTTCTTTATATAAATACTACTAGATGAATATAAAGTCTCCCTAGAGATTTAAGTTTTCCCTAAAAGATAACCTTATTTTTAATAGCTAAATTGTTATAGATATTATATTCTTAGATAGGAAACCTATTTTATATATTATAGATATAGTAACTACGTTTCAGGCGGGTTGATTTCTTAGTAGTTATACTATAGAAGAAGTATAGGATACTATAAGAAGTAGTTAGATTAATATATATCTTAGACCTCTAGATATTATTATTATAGATATAGGTACCAATTTTACCTCTAGAGAGTTTAATAATGCTACAAATTCACTTAATATTGAAGTTAAGGAAGTTCTAGTTAAAGTATACTATAGTATTAGTAAGGTAGAAAGATACTATACTGTTTTAGAACGTATATATACTATTTTTCGTATAGAAATCCCTTAGGAGAGCTAGGACAAATGCTTATAGTTAGCTATTAAAGCTATTAATAATATAGTAGGTCCTAATAGACTAGTTTCTACTCTTTTTATCTTTAGGGCCTACCCTAAGATCTCTAGTTTATTCTCTTCTAGCTAAAATACTATGCAGAGAGCTACTGTAGTAGAGAAGGCTATAAGAGAACTAAGAGAAATATAGGCTAGGGAGTAAGTTTCCTCTACTCTTTCTTAACGAAATAGTCCTATTCCCCTTACTCTATATTCTCTACTAATTGGTAGTCAAGTTCTTATATAGAGAGAGAAAAAGGGTTAGAAAGGGCTATATATACTAAAAAAGATTAATAGACACAACTATATATTTAATATAAATAATAGAGATATTATTTTCAGGTCTACTAGCGTCAAACGATTCTAGGAAATACCCGTAAATAATATTATAGTAGCCGTCAATATCGATTCTTTAGATTCTAAAAATATACTAGATCAAGATATTACTACCTCTAAAAATCTACTAGTATAAGATACTCTAATTTCGACCAATCCGCCTATCAAAATACGAAGTACACGTAACGAAACCGTTATTAGTACCGGTAGAAGAGTTATTATTAAGCTAATTCGTACTAGAGTACGTCGTTACTAACTTAGAGACTACTAAATATTCTAAACTAGTAACTATATAACTAATACTTCTACTAACTAGTAGTTCCTTTTAGCTAAAGAAAAGGCTAGCTACGAATTATACCTCTCTTTACGCTAGTAAATAAAGTTGCTAATAAAATATCTACTCTAGTACCTCTCTACTAAAGAGAAAATTAATAGTCTACTCCTAAAGTAAGTTATAAGGTTTATTAAGAAACCTATAACTAACTATCGTATTTATAGATCTCGTATAGTTTACTAGATTAAAGGTATTAGTACTAATAACTTACAAGAGAAATCAAGGCTTATTATTTAAGGTTTTAATAATATAGGAAAGGAGTTTATACTATATTAATCTCCTACTATTTAGAGAGCAAGTTAACGTATTATTCTCGCGATCGCTATAACCTTACTTATACGTCCTCCTTACTAATAATAAATATCCGAAAAACTAGGGCCGCCAACGGTGCGGGCTCGAACCGTACGGTTCGGTTTCGGGTCGGTCTGGTTCGGGTTTTAGGTTTAGGTTTGAAGGCTATAACCCGAACCGAACCCGTACCGTTAACACGTAAACCTAAACTATAGTTTATAGTTCGGGGCCTATAATAAAACCGTTTATAACCCGTACAAAAACCGTTTATAACCCGTATATAATATATAGCTACGTATAATATGGCAGGATAATATTAAGGATTCGAGAAATTCTCTAGTAGTCCTCTAGTAGTTATAATTAATATAATTACTAAATTTAGAGGTATTCACTTAATTATATTATAAAACTAGTTCGTATATTAACTTTAAAACAAATTTAAGATAGAACTTCAGAACTCAAATGCCTTCTCTATCCGAAAAGTCCTTATCCTCTTTATTCTCGATAATGCCTTCTCTATCCGAAAAGTTCTAATCCTCTTTATTCTCGATAATAAAATCTTCTTTATTACTATTATATCTATCCTCCTTATTAACCTCTATATTATCTACGTTATCTCCTTTAATATTAACTAGATCGATAGCGACACTCCTTATTAATTCCCTAGCGCTTTTACCTAGTATCGCTGACTTATTAAATAGTTTACCATTTATATCTATTTACTACCTATCTAGTAGTACTATCGTTAAGTTTTTGTCGTTAAAATCGACGATCCTCCCAAATCTCTCTCGTGCGTAATATTTATTCCTAAATATTAGGTCCTAGGCATCTTTTACTAGAGATTCGTCGGGTAAATCTCTCCTTATTTCTTACTTAGTATCTAGATATACCTTCTACTAGCTAGTAGGACTAGGTAGTTCCGTATTCTATATTATAAACACCTTAGAAATAGCAAGTCGATTCCGTATCTATACCAACTCGGGTCGACTGAAAAATTATAGAGGCGAAATTAAGGATAGCTAGTCGGCCGTGCAATCTAGATCCTATATAACGTATTAGAGACTACTAGGAGACTACTAGGGTTGCGTAGGTCAAAGGAGGAGTAATAGTAAGAAATAAAAGCAAGAACTAATCTCTACTTCCTAATCCTTAAGGTATTTATAGATTTTATCTAGCCTATTATAGTTCGCTAGGCGTACGTTCAACTTTTCGTTAAGATATCTACTAATATTCTACTAGCCTCTCCTTGCATTATCGAAAAGCATTTGGTAGTAGTTAGTATAGCGAACTATCGACGCGACTATAAAGCGGCGTAGATTCTCCTTCTCCTTCTTATCATGCTTAGAACTCTCGGCTAGGGACCTATAATCCGAAGATTTATATTCCTCTTCGAATTCATCTATCTTAGGATTAGATTATAAAAGAATTTCCTTGTCTAATTCACCTAGTATATCGAAGTTAAATATTTCGTTTATTAGACGTGCGAGTAGAGATAGATATATACCTTTACTTATTCTAAACGTAATTAGCTTATACGACTACTAGGATATTACTAGGAACTTACCGCTTTTTAATAA
>QWZN01000300.1:0-23569 GCA_003693225.1 Venturia aucupariae | reverse complement strand
ATACTACTATAGATATAGTACTAGCTTGGCTGGTAGTAATAAAATATATAGACTAGTAAAAAGATAATAATAAAAGGAGACTAGGACAAGAGCCTATAGAACAATAAACTGCTAGTGGTTTACTTAGTTCTAGTAGTGGTTCTATGTCCCTCCAATTGCCTAGTAATTGGAGGTATATAAATATATATAGTTTGTATCTAACCCCCAAGCTTTGATAATGGTTTCCTACTATTATTAAGAGCTATTGTTGTATCACTATATTTCACTATATATTATAATATAGACAGGTAGATGGTCTAGACTATCTACTATCTATTAAGATAGTACTACTTGCCTTATTGTTCTAATGCTTCCTTCTATAGCCATAGTCTTACCAAGGTCTGTGCAAGAGATTGAGATGGTACTACTTATTTATTAATACCTTTGTACAAATACTAACCAAAAGCTAGAGACTTAGGCTAAGTAAGATTACTTAGCTAAGTAGGGTTTATAAAGGGTAGCGGTATTAGTACGATACGGTTAACAACGAGCTATATATAGCTTTCTATAAAAAAAATCCGAAGAGGGTTTTTAGTAGTTTTAAAGAAACTATAGAGTCCGATAATAGACTCCTAAAGGGGGGGTAATATTAGAATCTATAACCTAGTCTAGACTCCGGGACTAGTTAGATATTGGTTAGACATTAGTCTAGTACTAAGCTAAGTTACGTAGTACGGTACGTACGGCCTTAGCTTTATATACGTAGATATCTTATCGCTTAGACGTAGGAGAGATTCCTCTCTAGCGTTTACTCTAAATATATATATTCGATCTTCTTTTCCTCTTAATACGTCTATCTATATAGTACCTACTACATATCCTTATAATACGCTTACGCCGGTATAGTTATTACTATTTAGAACGGTTATCTGCGAAGTATAATAAGAATTAGTAGTAGATACTACTAAGCAAATAGAAAGTCTTATAGAAAGTACGGTTTACCGCAAATAAGAAACCCTAGGCTCTAAATATACACGTACTATAGAACAGCTACGATAAAAATATTTAAGGACTATTAATAACTTCAAACGCTAGTTATAGTTATTTCAAGCTCTACTAACGGTTTCTAATACTACCGCTACTACTACTACTAGATTACGTCTTGATATAGGCGGAGAAAAAAAACTTAATTAGGCTTTCCCTAATAGCTTAAATACGTTAGTACTAAGTAATAGTTTAGCTAACTTATAACCGTCTTATACCAAGGCTTTAGACGACTTCTATTAACGAGTTTTAGGAGAGAATTCTAGCCGTTACTAAATACCTTATAGGATTACTATTAATTAAGGTAGATTACTACCGTAATAGGAGCTATTACCTTATATCGTAAATACGCGTAAATCTTCTAGCGTCTTTATAAATAATTTAGATTCCTTAATAGACGATAGTAAAGAATTGGATAAAGCTATAAAGAGTATAAGGTTTAAACCTAATAAGATTGGCTTCTTCTATCCTAATATTAATATATGTAATACTATTAGTAAGAAAGCTAGAAAGATCTTCTATACTACTATAGAACTATTTATCAAGTAACTTGAGGATACTCTAGACTTATTATAAGGTAAAACCTTACGCTTTAACGTATCTAAGTACCTCTAAGGATTGGTATAACTTTGGTATTAATCGTAGTTAATTGTAGAAGAGCGATAATATCTTAAATTGGGCTATAGCGTCAAGTATTAAGTAAAAGCCCTATAGAAGTAGTTCCGTATATTCTCTTAAGATACCTGATCTAGATTTAAGAAACGATACCTCTTAGTAGACGATCTAGCTAGAGGAGTCTCTATTTCTAAATAGATTATAATTAGTAAAACGCGAATTAATAGTAGCTCATTTTAATAAGCCTGAATAGTAATTATTTGAATCTAGGAGAAGGTTAACTCGCGTATTCGATTACTAGTACTATAGTCTAATAGGTATATAATATTTACTATATTTATTAATAATAGCAAAGGTAGGCGCTTCGATTTCTACGATCGAGCTAAACTTAATTTAGCTAATAATAGTAAGTCTAGTTTCCTCTTAAAGCGTCGTAATAGCTCGAATAATACTAGTTCTAACTACGGCGTATTCTACTCTTATAGTAACTAGGCTCCTAGTCCCGGTAGTAATAGAGCTACAACGCCGGTAAACTAGAATAATTACTATAGTACGCTTTAGAATAAGTCGGTCTTATTTGTCCCTTTACTATCTAATACCCCCGCTCTATAGAAAGACGGCCCCGATAATATAAAGAGCTAGACGTATTAGACGCCTCTAGCCGTTTTAGCTATACCGTCTAATAGAGACCGATTCTATTTAAGTAGAGGAAATTATAATAGCGGGTAGCCTTAAATGCTACTGTTAAAGGGTAATCAAAAAGAGGTAAGACACTATTATATTAATACGTACGAGCAAATATTAGATAGTAAGACGTAGAAAGAATAAGAATTGTTCTTAGATAAAAGCGACTCTATACTAGAAGTCCCTATTAATAATTTCTTTTTTAACGCGGATTTAGTCCCTTTGGCAATATATCTTACTAATAGCCTAGATATACTAGAATCTACCTAATAGTCTCCTTAAGGTATTTGCTTTAAGCTATCTAAATACTAACGCTAGCTAGCAATTTTTCCTTCTAAAAATAAGCTCTAGGACTACTTAGTCTCAATATACGGTTTCTACTAAGATCTACCAAAAAAGACTAAAATAATAACCGCTAAAGAGCTCGATATTTCTATTAGTATCTACTATATAAATATATATAATAATACTTGGGAACTACTACTAGTTATTTCGGCTGGACCTTATAGTATAATAACTATAGTCGATAGTTTTAGAAAGTATAACTATACCTAAACCTAGGTTAGATTCTACGTCTAAGGGTAAATCTCTTAAGCTTACGACAATACTAGATATTGGATATTATTAATTGAATAGTTATATCTACGCGATATAGTACTATAAGTAAATCCCTCTCTCCAAATCCAAACTTTAGATAGACCTTAGTTACTTATAGGCGTTAGCGGACCTACGGCCTTAACTAAGAAAGTAATAATTACCCTATACTTCCTAGTAATAGTAAAGGACTATAAAGTACTTCTCTTAGATAAGTTTGAAGTATATATCGTTAATAACTTAGGAGCTAGCTATCTTATTAGTATTAACGTCCTACGTCCTTACTAGATTAATATCCTAACGTCTTACTATATAGCGTATTTTACTAGATATTAGGACGCTAAGGTACCCTTATAGTATTAAGGGGATACCTATCTAGGGACTTTTTATTTTTATCTAAGTTACTTGCTTATTAAAGGTTTAGTAATAAGAGGCGGGGCTTAGTTAGAGATTAGGCTTAGTAGATATTACGTAATAGGAAAAGGTCTTTGTACTAAATTTATATTTTAGAGTAAAGGACTTAGACTTAGGCATAATAACGGATTTCTCTATAATAAGAATATAATAATAAATTCCCTTAGAATAAGATAATAATAGATCTCTTCTAGAATAAATATAATAAAGTAACTCTCTAAGACTTAATAATCTAGATAAAGCAATCCAACAAGCTATCGGGTTCTTAGATTATCGAATCTACTATATAGTTATCCTTATCTAAGGCTTTCTTACTCTTCTTTACTTCCCGTCTTATTTATCTTATTCTATACTTATCCTTAGAACCTACTATCTTTACCTTTACGTAGTAGCTAAGCGGCTGAAGTTAATAATAATCTAAAGCTATATTACTATAATTATCTTGCCTATGAATAGAGGTCGTACTAGAGTTATTTCTCTATATTCGAGACGTTTCCTAGTAGCTACTTTAGTATAGGTATCTAGAATACCCTCTTTAAATACTTATATTTTTGCTTTTAGGACTATAATATTAATTACTAGACTTAACTATAACAACTTTTACGATATAAATAAATCCTAACCCAAATAAATCCGACTTGAATAACTCTTGACTTGACTACTATAACTAGACTAAACCCTAATACTATAGCTTGAACAACTAGACTTAAACAATATGCGACTTAAATATAAATAATCAAGGAATATAACTTAACTACTAAAGTTTAACCTACTATATCGAATAACCGAATAGAACTTAATCGAGAACCGAGGTATTAATTATCTATTAGACTTAATAAAAGAACAAATTAATTAAACGATATAAAGAGGTAATATTTTACGATATCTACCGGACCAAACTCTATCTAAGTTTATTCCTAGGCCCGACCTAATAATGGATTAAAGTAGGAAATATAAGAAAATACTAGAAATAATAGTAGGTTTCTCTCTTATAAGAGAATACTCGGAATAATAGTAAGCTCGTCTTTTATAAGATAATACTTGGAATAATAGTAAGCTCGTCTTTTATAAGATAATACTTAGAATAATAGTAAGCTTATCTTTTACGAGATAATACTCGGAATAATAGTAAGCTTATCTTTTATAAGATAATACTCGGAATAATAGTAAGCTAATCTTTTACGAGACGATACTTGGAATAATAGTAAGCTTGTCTTTTATAAGATAATACTTAGAATAATAGTAAGCTTATCTTTTATAAGACGATACTCGAAATAATATTAGGCTCCTCTCTCTTTCAAGACGATACCCGGAATACTAGAACGTACTTATAGTATAGATTATAAGGATTAGACTTTAAAATACTATACCCGCTACTCTCTATCCTTATTTATTGAAATTATTACCGAACTTCCTTTTAGTAACTCTATCTTTTTACGACTAGTATACGAACTTTTACTAGATCAACTAATAAATAAATAAAATAATTAAAAAAATAACGGAATATTCCTTGCCTTATCTATAATATAAGAATAAGTTGTCCTTGCCTCTCGTCTTTTCTAGTTCTAACTCGACTAATTTCACGGATTCTTCTTTAATTACCTAGAAACTCTTAAATTATCTTGTATAGCGTTATAAATCTATTTCGCTATAACTATATAAATATTTTTTAACCCTCTTATTTCGACTCTTTACGGCTACTTGGAAACTTCTAGCCCTTTTTATTCTATTCTATAAGCCTATCTTAATACGACTAATTAGACGCTTTTAACCCTCTTTCTTCGACTTTTTACGACAACTTAGAAACTCTTAACTATTCTCTATTTTTATTATATAGGCTTTCTTTGTTATACCCTTTTAGAACTCTAGACCCTTTCTCTCTAGTTTATTATACTAACTTAAACGTTTTAACTCTTCTTATTCTAGTCTAAAGATCTATCTAGTACGACTATTTGAATACCTTCGTCCCTTTTCTTTCGAATTTTAATAAGTACTCTAGATATATTCGACTTTTCTTATCCCGTTCTATAGGTCTAGTTTAGTACTACCTTTTTAAGAGACTTATACTCTTTTCTTCGTTTCTTTATAATAAATCTAGATCCTTTTATCTTCTTATACTAGTCTATAAGGTCTATTTAGTTATAGTAACTTCCGGATCTCTGATACTTCTATTCTAACTCGTTATAACTACCTAGAAGCCCTTAATAGTCCTATTATCTTTGGTTCTAATTACGACCTAGTACTAGTCTTGAGTATTACCTTACCTTATCGATTATACTTATATCTCGCTCTTACGCCTCTTTTACTACTCGTTCTTCTATTAAAGAAATAACCCGGTCTCTTCTAGCTCCTCTAAGAGTTCTTACTAGATCCGTTTAAGACCGATCGTTATTAAGGCTCTTAGGAGTAGGATACTATAGCTAAGTAGAAGCCGGGTATCTATATTTGGTACCGTATAGTTTAATTAGATACTTAATAGATCCGCTTATCTTATTATATTTTATCTTATCCTCGTACATATTTTAGGATTTTCTAGTATACTTATACGGAAAACGATTAGTTAAAAGTTAAAGGTACGTTAAAGCTTTCTAAGTATACTACTATTACCGCTAGTACCTCCGTTAAGGCGAACCGGTACTAATAGTAGTATTATACCAACGGCTTTATTTCTTAAGTAGGGTAGACTATATAGAATAATAGTTATAAAAGCCGATATCTATCGTATTACTTAATAAGGTAGGATTAAGCGAATACTCTATTCTTCCTCTTAGATTAGCTCTTCTATTTCTCCTAGTCTAGGTCTTCTATTTCTCCTATATAGGCTCTTCTATTTCTCCTAGTCTAGCTTCTCTATTTCTTCTAGTCTAGCTTCTCCTCTCCGCTTATACGCTCCTACGTCGGTATATTTAAAATAATCTATTTAGTTACTCAACTTCGTCTCTTATAATTATAATTCAATACGCCTACTAAGAAGTAAATACCTACTCTAGTTAGGGGGTTTGTTATTATATTATATAGATTAGGACTTTCTAGTATATATTTTTAAAGACTACGCGTCTAAATAGAATAGAAGTATCTAAATAAGTAGAGTTATTTGCCTTAGATTAGGTCTATTACCTAGAACCAAAGACTAATATTAAGGAATACCTTGTATACTAGAAGTCCGAAGGATATTATATAGAACTACTTTTTTGAATACCCTATTAGGACTAACTACCTATATATACTACCTCTAGTACCTACTATTCTAGATAGTATGAATCGATACTTATATAGAAAAGAAGAAGGCTTAGACTAAGATCTTACTTATATAGCCTACTAGGACCTATCTTTTCTTAATCTAGTATAATATTTAGGAGCTTAAATAGTCTTAATTAATAAGAGTACTTTATACTAGAGCTAATCTATAGAATAACCCTACGGGTCTTAATTAAAAGAAATAGAAAAATTTAGACTTTTTGACTTATTATAATTTTTACATTTTATACTTTTTTCTTTATTCCTAGGCCCGGCCTAGAAATGGATTTTGTCTAATTTTAGATTATAAATAGATTTTTTTTAGGGGCGGTTATATTATTAAGGGATAACAAAAAATTTTAGCTAGAGAGAGAGTTAAGTTTTTATCTTATTTTATAGTTTCTATAAGTATAGTTATATATATGCTCTTCCTATTTAATACTTACCTCTACTACGAGTACCTACGAAGTTATAATTGGCCCAAATCTAGAAAGAGTATAAAAAGAATAAGAATATAAATAAACGGATATCTCTACGAACTTCTATTATAATAGATCCTCTCTTTTCTTTTCTAGGCCCGGCCTAGTAATCCAAACCTCTAGAATTTGGGTACGCCTCTCTCGATTTAGGATACTAGCTTTTTATCTATAACTAGTTAAGACTAGGATTAGACTCTATCGTTATTCTAGCTTTTCTACGAACTCTTAGTCTAACTTGCCTATAAGTCCTAAAGAGTATAGATGTTCAACTTCTCTATTAGGAGAGTAAAACGTCTATAAACTATCGAGATTATTCTATTCCGCTTAAAGTAAATCCGACTTTATAAGGATAACCTAGAGGTTCTTAACCGCCCTATTCTAACTTATCTTGTTCTATTTTAGGCTATAACTACGTACCTATATAACTCTTTAAGGATAGCCTACTTTGTTCTATTAATTATACTCTTATCTAGCTACTCCTAGATACGGAGGAAATCTTCGTTCTTACTATCTTTACTATTTAGCTCTATAACTCGTTCTAGGCCTAAGGTTAGGTTATAGCTAGTAAAAGAATAGCTTGAAAAGTCTTATACTTTTCGTATTACTCTATTATTTTTACTACATACGCGCTCTTTAGATTTTGTCCTTATCTTACTAGTCTAGATACTCTTACTTTACTCTTCTAGATACGCTCTACTCTACTCTACCGACTGCGCTATAGAACTATCTCTCTATAGAATATCAAAGACTACTTTTACTCTCCTAAAAAGCCTATACTATACTCTCTAATAGCTAAGTAATCTCTCTAGGTCTCTTACCTAGGTTCTAATATAATATCTCTTAGTCTATAACCTCTTTAGCTCTTCTAACTAGGTCTCTCTTTACTCTTGCTATTACCGCTAGGACTTGGAGTAGTTATCTTAATTTTGCTAGGAAACGATTCTTATAAATTGAACAGTATTTATCTTATAATAAGTTTAGTCTAAACTAATACGTTAGAGGATAATGTATTTATTAGCCGGGGAGGAATATTAAGAGAATACCCGTCTAGGGACTTTTTATTTTCATCTAAGTTACTTGCTTATTAGAGGTCTAGTAACAAGAGGCGGGGCTTGGTTAGAGATTAGGCTTAGTAGATATTACGTAATAGAAAAAAGTCTTAGTACTAAATATATATTTTAGAGTAAAGGACTTAGACTTAGATATATTAAATAATTTCTTTATAATAAGAATATAAGAACAAATTCCTTTAGAATAAGATAATAATAGATCTCTTCTAGAATAAATATAATAAAGTAACTCTCTAAGACTTAATAATCTAGATAAAGCAATCTAACGAGCTATTAGGTTCTTGGATTATCGAATCTACTATATAGTTATCCTTATCTAAGGCTTTCTTATTCTTCTTTACTTCCCGTCTTATTTATCTTATTCTATCCTTATTCTTTGAACCTACTATCTTTACCTTTACGTAGTAGCTAAGCGGCTAAAGTTAATAATAATCTAAAGCTATATTACTATAATTATCTTGCCTATAATAGTTATTTACTACTTGGCTACTACTTGATAAGAGACGAGTCCTCGCGGTAGAACAAATAGACGTTCCCCTATATACTATAATTAATATCTTAATTAAGAGAGAGTTCTCTTTCTAGAAACCTCTTCCAATTGGACGAGATTATATATTCGTAGCGTACTAATCTCTCTAGCTAGTAGATATATTTTTTACGCTAGAAGGAGCTCTATATAATTAAGTTACTAACGAAACCTTCTACTTAGTTATAGTAGGGAATAATAGTAACTATAGGCCTACTATTTCTTATAGTCCTTCTCTAGAAATCCTTTTCAAATGCAACTATTATAGTTGCTATTTACTTATACCGAGGATTGTTACCTAGCTATAATAGCCTCCGACCTTCAATAGCTTAGGCGTAAAGTTATACTATAGAATAGTATTACGGTATATAGTAACAACGATTAGGTAGCCTTGGTAACTACTCTAACCGAGGAATTCTTACTATTATAGACTAAGGAAGTAGGAGTTATTTAGATTCCTAAGGAAGATTAGGTAGAAGTTCCTATTCTATCGCAATTCTCTAAGGATTCTAAGCTAAACATGTAAGTATATCGATATAGTAGGGAATCTAGAGAGGAAATCGACCGGGTTTTTGACTAGCTTATATTATAGGGTAAGATAGAACCTACTTGTAAAGCTACGCTATTTACGTTTCTAGTATTCTCTATTTAGGAAATAACTACGAATAATATTAGCTTAGTCTACGGTAAACCTAGAGTAGTCGTCGATCTATAAAGGCTTAACGCTATTAGCGTTAAGGATTTCTACCCTCTACCTCTATAAGATAATTTCCTCGTTGGAATCTAATAAAAGTCTTTTATTTTAATCTTTAACAGACTTACCTTTTTTTACTACTAGTTAGTAAAAGAGGAAGATCGTTATAAGCTTATAGTTAATATCTATAGAGAGTAAGAATAGTTTCACGTTTTAATTATAGGCTATTATAACTTGGTATAGTACGTCTAGGGATAGATTATAAAGATACTCGCGGAGTTCGATTTTACTAATAGTTATATTAACGACTTCTATATTACTTCTAATACGTTTAGAAAACGTCTCGAGTATCTACGAGTATTCTTTAGTAAGCTACGTTTCTATAACTTTACGCTAGTACTAGCTAAGAGGTTTCTCTATTTCCCGTTAGCTAGTTTATTAGAAGTATACGTTAATACTTATAGTCTAAGTATAAATACGGAGAAGCTCGCTACTCTTACTAATCTTAGATTCCCTAAGAACGCTAGCCCGCTCGAAACGGTTATTAGTATAATATAGTATCTACGTATATTCGTACTATACTACGTATAACTAGTAGAGCTACTATAAGTTAAGAAAACCTATCTTCTCAAAGAAGCCTCTATTAAAGGATAAGTAAGAACGATATATACTTAGAAGAAGCCTATAGTAGATACTCTATACTTAAAAGAGGCTTTCGAAGTAGTACGTATAGAACTTACTAAAGACTAAATTCTATTCTACTAAGATCCTATACGTACCGTATACGTAGACGTCGACACCTTATAAGACGGCTAGAGCGGTATAGTCTATTATATATTAGGCGATCCAGATCCTAAGGAAGAGGACGACGAGGTTGAATATAATAATAATAGTAGTAAAGTTGAGCAAACGTTCTCTCTTAAGAAATTATTAATTTTCCCGGCTTATAAAATTTAACTAATTATATTTATTAGTAAGACGTCGACTTCTACTACCTCTAACTACTAGCTAACTAAGCTAGAGGTTACTAGCGTCTATTAGATCCTATATAAGGTAGGCTACTTAGTATACTCTACCCTAAAAGCATTTCTATTTACTAATAATAAAGCTATTATTAGTATTACCTACTAAGTTAATCTCAACAAAACCGTTGAATTAGACTAACTAAGTATAAGGCTAGCTACGGTATCTATATTTATTTCTATATCCCTGGGTCTATAACTAGTATACCGCCTATAACAAAATTATATTATCTCTAATACTCTAAACCGTTTGCTTCGTTGGCTCTATATAGACTAGAAGAAAGATCTTACTAATAACCTAGAAGATACTATAGTCCTAGAGATCTACTATATCTCCCTAGTAGAAATATTAGACTCTCTTAAAGAAAAAATCTATTAAGAATATACTAAAGACCCTTATTAGAAGAAGATTTAGGCTTAGTTAATACTAAAAATCGCCTAGCTCTCCTCTTTATCCAAAGTTCCTATCCGTCCAAATCCTAACGTATTTCTCTCCTCTCTACCCAAAGTTTCTATCTGTTTAAATCCTAAAGTATTACTCTCCTCTCTATCCAAAGTCCCTATCTACTTAAACTCTAACGTATTACCCCGCTAAATTCTATTCTAAACCGTTACTTAGTTAACTCCTAACGCTACGACGTAATATTCTTTACCTCTTTAATACGAGGATAATATAATCTTAGATAATAGTCTTCTAGATTTTATTAAGAACTTACGTTGCCTACTAGGGTTACAATTCTTTAAGAAAGTAGGGCTACTATATTATATAGATAAAAAGGCCAGTTTAAAGCGACTGTATATCCCTAATAAATATACTAAAGAAATATTCGAAATTGCCTATAACTAATATTACTCCTAGGGATATCATTATATATATTTACGGGTCTTTATAGTATTCTATATACGTTGACTAGTAAAACGCCTTCGCAAATATATTAGCTACTAACCTAACTATAATATTAACTAGATAATATACTATTCGCTCTACGGTAAGCTTAAGCCTATCTCGATACCCTCTATTCTCTTTAATATAATCTTAATAAACTTTATTACAAATCTTCCCTCTATAATAATAGTAAGCTACGATTAGCTCTTTACTCTAATCTATAAAGGCTCTAAAGTAATCCTTCTTATTTCTAGAGGTAGTAGGTAGTCTACTAAAGAATACGTAGTTATTCTCCTAAGAGAATTAAAGGTAGTGAATTAGGGCGTTCCGGCGTAGATTATCTTAGATTGGGATTCAAGATTTATAGATCGACTTTAGAAGAAGATATTCGAACTTATATATACTTCCTTACTATTCTCTATAGTATATTATTCTTAGACCAATAGCTAGAGTAAACGTATAAACCAAACCGTTAAAATAGTATTACGTTACTATATAACGACTAATCCTAATACTAAATAGAAAGAATTCCTTCTATATATCTAGTAGTATATAAACTTACATCCTAATACTACTATAGGTATATCTCCTCTCTAGTTCCTTTTTAGTATATAGCCTTAGGACTTGTTTTTAGGACTATCTAAGTTATTACCTAGTATAGGCGGGATAAATATAATAATCTAGCTTTAGAAAATTTAGGGCCGCCAACGGTACGGGCCCGACCCGTATAGGTTGGTCTCGAGTCGGTCTAGGTTAGGTTTTAGGGTTAGGTTTGAAAGCTATAAGCCGAACTAAACCCAAACCGTTATTATATAAACCCAAACTATAGTATACGGTTTAGGGTCTACTATCGTACCGTTTATAACCCGTATATAAACCGTTCGCAACCCGTATATAATACATGGCTACGTATAATATAGTACGCTAATATTAAGGATTCGAGATATTCTCTCGTAGTATTCTAGTAGTTACAATTGATATAATTACTAAATTTAGAGGTATTTGCTCAATTGTATTACAAAACTAGTTTATATATTAACTTTAAATCAAATTTAAGATAGAATATTAGAACTTAAACGCCTTCTCTATCTAAAAAGTCCTTGTCCTCTTTATTCTTAACAACGAAATTATCTCTATTACTATTATCTCTATCTTTACTATCAACCTCTATATTATCTAGGGCTTCCCCTTGAATATTTACTAGATTAATAGAGATACTAGTTACTAATACCTAAGCGCCGTTTCTACCTAGTATCTCTACTTTATTAAACAGACTACTATTAAGATCTATTTTCTACTTATCTAGTAGTACTATTATTAAGTTTTTATTATCAAAATCGACGATCCTCCTATATCTCTCTCGTGCCAAATGTTTATTTCTAAATATTAGGGCGTAGGTATTAGTTACTAGAGATTTATTAGGTAAATCTCTTCTTAATTCTTACTTAGTAGTTGGATATACCTCCTACTAGCTAGTAGGACTAGGTAGTTACGTATCCTATATTATAAATATCTTAGAAGTAGCGAGTCGATTACGTATATAGGCTAATTTGGATCGACTAAAGAATTATAGAGGAGAAATCGAGGCTTGTTAGTTAACTAGGTAATCTAGCTCCTATATAACGTATTAGAGACTACTAGGAGACTACTAGGTTATATAAGTTAAAGGAGGAGTAAGAGTAAGAAATAAAAGAAAGAACTAATCTCTATCTCCTACTTGTTAAGGTATTTATAGATTTTATCTAGCCGATTATACTTTACTAGGCGTACGGTTAACTTTTGTTCGAGATATCTACTAATATTCTACTAGCCTTTCCTTATATTATTAAGGAGTATTTAGTAGTAGTTAGTATAGTAAATTACTACCGCGATTATAAAACTACGCTAATACTCCTTCTTATTATACTAAGAACCTTTATCCTTAGAACTCGAAGATTTTAATTCCTCTTTAAATTTATCTATCTTAGTATTAGATTATATAAGAACTTTCTTATTAAAGTCGCGTAGTATAGCAAAGTCAAATATTTCGTTTATTAGGCGCGTAAGTAGGGAAGAATATATACTATTACTTATTCTAAATACAATTAGCTTATATAACTACTAGAATATTACTAGGAACTTACCACTTTTTAATAACTTCCTAAATAGTATTTTTAGTTTAAGAAACTTGAATATCTTTTAGGAGTAAATCAAAGCTACTTAATTACGTAATTTTTTTACGCGCTATATATTCTATTTCTTTTTATATATACTTACTCTTTATCTTCTTCGAACCAAAGCTAGAAAGCTTTACGCGACAATTTAGCCCTTTAACTATATAAGGATTTTGCGACTTTAGTTTATCTAATTTTGGTAGCGCTATAGTAAATATAGGGATGCGTAGGGGATACTAGTAGTTTACTAGTAGTCTAGGATTAAATATAGAATTAAATTGCGCGGGTAAACAATATAAACATGCAAATAGTAGAAAAAGTAGATAATTTATATAGGGTTTATTAGTCTAGGAGATGAAAGGCGAAATCTATACTAATATCGGATAAATTTTCACGCTAGTACTACTAGTATCCAAGTTTTCCTAGCCTACCCCGCTTACCCTATACTATTCTTACTTTATTATCTATACTAGTTATAAAATTTATTAAGAACTACTAATCAATCAATTAATTCTTATATAAACTACGTTAATAGGGTCGCGAGTAAGCTCTTATACTACTAGTAGACTACTAGTATTGCTAACTATATAATATAGTATACTAGGGCCTTATATAAGGCCGAAATAGTAATAACCTAGGCCGCTTAAGACTTAGTATCTAAAGTCCTATATAAATCCTCTAATAAATATTAATTTTTAGCCAACGGTCTAGAAACTATAGTACTACCTATAGTTTTACTAATAACGCTACTAATAATTCTAGATCTTGAAGTACTAGAAGTACTAGAAATAAAGCTTAGGCTAGTAGAAAATCTTTAATCTAAAAATGAAGAAGTTCTAATTCTAGATTCTATAGAACTAGAAGTACTAGAAATAAATCCTAGACTAGTAGAAAATCTTCTAATTAAAAATAGAGAGCTTCTAGGTCTAATTGAAAGTTATAATATTAAAGAAGATCTATATAGAATTCTAGTAGATAAAAAGATAGAAGCGATACGTTAAAATTTAGCTAGTCTAGGATATTAGAATTTCTATAAATTTTAAGACATAGATAGAGTTATAAAAAAAAGCTAGGATTAAATTCTATATAGAGCGGACGTTTCTAGTAAAAGCCTAAGAAGAAGAGGATAGAGAAGAATTTAGCTAAACTATCTTATAGTTATAGCGGCCTATCTTGTAGTTGTAGTAGATTAGAAAGTAGACTCTCTATTTTTAGTAGATTACTAGAATCGTCTCCGCCTAATATTAATAGCGTCGCGAGTAAGCTCTTATACTACTTATTATAGAGATCTAGTCGTTAAACGTAAATATAAAGAATCTATTAATATTATTATTATTCTATTACTAGTAAACTATTGTACTTATAGTAAGGCTATACCTCCTCGTACTTACCAAGCTCCTTTGGCTATAATATCCGAGCTCCCTCGGCTATATATTCTATCTATATTATTCCGTAATATCTCCCCCCTCTAGGTAAGATCGCAACGTCCTTATTACTTATAAAAATAATTTTTTTTTCTTCTCTTTTCTTTTCTTTATACTCTCCGTTGCCCCTTAGTATTTTCCGTTATCTATTATCTATTATCCGTTATCTATTATCCGTTATCTATTATCTATCTCAAACTCTATCTTAAACTCCGCTTCCTTTATCTACTCTATAATCGCTTAATCCTTTACTTACTAGATATATATATAGCTACGCAAATACGTATAGCTAGCAACCGTCGAGCCGTAGGCGCTTAGGGGCGTGTAGTATAACCTTATAATATTCGTAGTTACCCGAGCTAGCGCTAGTTACGCGCTTAGTATACTTTTCTTCTAGGCCGAGAGTACCTACTATAGTAATAAGGTTGGTTGCAAAGTTGTTACGTAGCTTAGTCTATCTTGGGATTTCTTAACTAATTAGTATAGTTACGCTTTATAGTAGAGATCTACTATCTGACTAGGTAATTAGTCGAAGGACTACGTATTAGAATTCCACGGCGTCCGTAATAAGATTAGAGCCGGTCTCTAATATATCTTTAACCAACGTCGTAAGTTTATTATACTAGGCGCGTAAGAGATTCTCTCTCTAGTTAAGTTCTTTAAATTAGTTATATAAGAGACTCTTTCTCTAGTTACCGTACGTAAGTTCTACTACTCTATAGGTATTCGTACTCTCGAGCTCCTAGACTTATAAGATAAAATCCTCTATAGAGTTCTATATAGGCTCGAACTCCTCTATTTATATTACTCTACCGTTGTTAGGTATTATCTTCCTCTTTGGTTTTCCGATAGTAATTGGTAAGGCGGGTAGGTTTATAATTATAGTACCCTTATTAGTTAATAGCCGACTTATAATTGGGGACGAGGGGGCCGAGAATAGTTATTAGTAGCTTAGTAACGAAGGTATTATAGTTATAGAGAAAGGTAATTACGCGGCTATTAGGGGTGCGGCGCTTACTAGGCGGGACGGGCTAGTATCTATACCGGCTCTAGCGGTTAGTACTAAGGAGGAGTCGTAGCTACTCGGGATATATCTTTGGCTCGACTAGCCTTTAATAGCGATCCTACCTCTACCTAGTTTCTTTGCGGGGCCGCGAGGTAGTTCCTCCTTCGAGGTTTATTATACCTTTAGAACTAGATTGCTATCTACTACTATAATCGGGGTTAGAGTAGGCCGAACTATTACCGTTATAACCGTATTAGGAAGTACGGGTAGATTACTTACTTCGTAGACCCTAAAGTCCTTATAGTACTTCGAGTTTACCTAGTACTATTCTTCGTCTTTAATAGGATATCGCTTTATAACTTAGTAGATAATCGCGGTATCCTTGTCCTATATAAAGAGATATAGGGGGTCTATAGAGAAAGCAGTATTCGTAGAGTATATATCAAACTAGAACGTATTCTATTCACGCTTAGATCCGCCTAGTATAGTAACTAGGAATACGACGCTACTATAGCTATCTTTAAGTATCTAGATTTACAACTATATAGGTTGGTATTGTACGCAGTATAAGTTGCGTATCTATTTAGCTTTAGCTATACCCTTATAGATTCGGTACTAGTTACTAAAGGTAGTAAATATATTAAGAGCCCTTAGTCCTTTACCTATAAGAATTTCGGTCTAGATTGCGAGGTAGTTATTCTATAGCGTCTAGGCGTTCTCTATTATTACTACGGACTAGCTTACAACGGCGTTCTTATTTACTATAGGTTCTCTATCGTAGTAGAGTAGGTATATTAACTATAGAGGCTAGTTATTAACCTTATTTAGTACATTGTTGAAGTTACTCACGTTGAAACCTTTAATATAGTCGTAAATAGTCTCGAATTCGACGTTGGATATTATCTAACCCGTAGCCTCCTTCGTAGCGTTATATTCGTAATACTATACTAGTAGTTAGTATAGAGGTTTATTCGCTATTATAGGCGCGTTCTAGTAGAAGTTATCTGGGTATAGTCGTTCGCCTATAAAGATATACGTTATACGTTATAGGTATTTCTCTAACTCGGGATACTTTACGCCTCTAAGGAGGCTAGGTCCTATTATAAGGAGATACAAATTTCCGATCTTAAACGTCGTTAGGTATAATAACGAGAATTCTCTATTACTATATACTAGGCTCCTAGAGTCGAGAAACTACGCGGCTATTACGTTGGATATATAAACGTTCGCGTTTAGATAGTATTCTATTAGTCTATTATAGGTCAACTAATAGGCGTAGTTACTTACTTTTTTACTAGGGTTTAGCCTTTTAGATACGCGTTAGTATTAATCGTCGTTAACTAACGGGATAAGATAGTTGTATACTCTCTATAGGAATTGTACGCCTAGGACGTTATTAAACGAGCTATTCGCGTCGAAATCGTACGTACTTATTATTAGGGTAACTAGGTTTATAATAACTACGTCCCGAATACACCAAATAATATATAATTGTAGTATTAGTTATTATAGCCTTACGGGTAAGGCCTTGGTCTACTTAGTATATAGATCGGGATCGTTAGACTACGACGTCTTAGTAGGTACGGTATAGAAGAAGCGATATAGCGCGTTAACAAAGTAAAAATAGCCTAGGTAGCGCTTTATATACTATAGCTACTCTTCGAACAATATTGTAGCTTCTACGTATCTTATACGTACTATCTCGTTAGCGTTTCTTAGGGAGATACTAGATATATTAATTACTATAAAAAGGTAGACAAGTAGCGCTTCCTAGCGTAGTAGCGCGGAGCCCCGTATCTAGTTTAGGTCTCCGTAGAGGTTCTAAGGTAGATTAGCGTCGATTAGTAGGTTGACGTCTATAAGGTTCTATATAAGGTATAGTTAGGCAAGCCGGGCTTTCCTAGCTACGATAACTACGGGAAGGCTAAGAGCGTAGCATATACTAGCTAGATATTCTACGTCGTATAATAGGCCGTCTATCGCGAAACGCGCCTAGTATAAGATATCGCCAATTACGCCTCTAGTACTAATTACGCTATAGATTACTTAGAACTTGGCGTATATTAGATTATACTCCGTGTCCGCGTTATTATAAATATATAGTAGTTCCTTAGCGTATAAAAGACTACTATACTAGAATAGGGTTACTTCTCTATTACTAGTAAATTCATACAATCTCGTAATATATAGAAGGTATTCGATTACGTCGTAGCAAATCGGTTAGGGCGTAAAGGGTAGGAATACTACTTTTACTACTACGTCGTTAATAATCGGATCGCGTTCTCTAATATTACTCCAATTGCTAATAATAGCTAATTAATAATTTAGTACTTTAGTAAGTACCTTAACGCTCTATAGATATAGCTTAATACGCGTATTTCTACCTAATAGTAAGTAAAAATTTTACTTTTTAATAGTATTACTAAAGTCTTCCTTACTCCAATTTCTACGCTCTTAAGGAGGTAGTCTAAAACCTCTCTATACTAGCTCTGCGAAGAACTAATAGTCGTTTTTGCGATAATATTTATTAGGGGGCTACTATAGTAGCTACGTCTTTTTTCGTTTACCTACTACCCTAACTAATAGTAATAGGCTCGACTCGTTAGAGTATAGGAACTTCTTACTTAGGGGCGTAATAGTACTAAAGGAGGGCCGTAGAGGTACGCTTAGCCCGCCAAATAAGAAAGCGGCGTCTAGCCTATTCTAGAAGTCTAGAGTAGAAAAACCGTCTTTGCTACGGAAGGTCTTATCTATATAGTAGTATTTATTATAAAGGTAAAGGCTTTAATAGAAAGATTATAGGGAGAAGTCTTATAATAGTACGTAATACTTACGTAATAGAGTAGATTAGATAATAATTAATATAGATTGCGTCTAAATAGATCTCGGCTAAGCTAGATCTAACTAGCTAGATCGCGTCTAAATATAATAGCGCGTAATTGTAGGGTAGAGGATAGATAACTAATAGGTAATAGATATAGAAAGATAGGGGTATATATAAGATAAAATATCTTTATAAAATATTGAACTTCAAACTCCTTGTAATAAATTATAATAGGATAGTACGTAGGTATATAAGGATACCGCTAGCTTTTCTATAAGGGTTTTAGTATATCTACTTAGTAGGTTACTTATATAGTTACTTAGTAACTATAGCTAGATTTGCTTATAAAGCTTCTTATTCTCTCTAGGCTTCTCTATATTAATAGCGTAGTTACCTTTTCGATACCTTCTTCGCCTATATAGAATACTTCTTATCAAACTCTACTATAAGCTCCTTCGCGTTATCTAAGACGTTTTTAGAGTACTATGTATTATTTATAGGTCTCTAGCCGAGCTATTTTATAAGGTATTGTTTATAGCCTACGTCCGTAAACCTTCAATTGAGGAGTCTCTTTATAGTATAGACTAGGATACCGTCCTCGTTAACTTCTTCTAGTCCTAGTTCTAGGTAGGGTTTTCTATTAAATAGGTCAGAACCTAACGGGGCTAGCTCAAGCTATATAATAGAGACTACGGGGTAGACACGTAAATATTCGGGTAGTTCGAGCTTATAAACTAGGTCTAATAGCCTTCGCTTTACTAATACTATAATATATTAGTTCGAGTACTTGTAGTAGAAGTAGCCTAGGACTTTATAGCTATAGTATAGTCTTAGGTATACCGTAACGCCCCGCTTAAAGCGAAGTAGTTTATACTTCGCGTTATATTATATTTTTATATAGACGTTTACGAAGGCTACTACTTCCTCGGCTATATCTCTAAATAGTTGGCGGCGGATAGGGACGTAAGGGCGGGGAATATATCGTTAGATTAGAACCCGAAGAGAATCTAGTATAGAGATAGTCCTATAGTTGCGTTTACGCTAGTATTTATATACTATTGAATATATACTAAGAACTCGAGCTATTTGTAGTTAGGGTTAGTAGTAATCTTATATCGAAGCGCGATCTTAACCGTCTAGTTAGTTCTCTCGCTCTATCCGTCGGTCTATAGGTAATAGGCGGTTGAGAATATAAGGCTAGTATATATAAGTTTGAATATTAATTTCTATAGTAGGTCTATAAACTTCGGATCTTAATCGGATACAATCTACAAGGGTACTCCCTAGTTAGCTACTTTTAATTCTCGAAGGAGTACGGCTACCTACTTATCTATAGACTATATTATAGTACCTAGAATTAGTAGAATTACCTTCGATACTTTATACGTAATTGTAAGTAACGTATTGTAGCTATCCGACGTAGTTAGGGAAAGGTTTATAATAAAGTCTAGTATAATTATCTAGAAGGGTACTAGTAATATTTAGATTAGATAAAGTTTACTAAAGAGGACGTATCTCTTCGTCGAGTTAATATTATACTTAGGGTAGTTCTTAATATATTTCTTTAATAATTAGCTTATTCGTCTAATATAGAAGACGAGGATACTCGGTCGTATATTCTATAGTAACCTTAGTAATAGTAGTAATTATAACTAAGTAAATAGATATCTTACTCGTATAGGCCGGGGATATATAGGCGTTCGTAGCCGTTCTACTTATCTATATGAAAAATCAGACCTTTTTACTCGAAGAATCTCAGCCCTAGTAGAGGTTAATCGGGTAGATCCTACGAATCTTTGCTATCTAGACGTAGTAGTATAGTAGGGAAGAGCGCGCGATTGTCTTTAGAGATATAGATAGGGGAAATAAGGCGGGGTACTACGGGAAGAGGATTAGTTAGTATACTTCTACTACGAAGCTACGCGTAGATTCTACGCTAGTAAAAGTCCTTGGTATAGCCGAGTTATACGCGTTCCTTAAAGCTATCTAATATCTTGACTAGGGTAGTATAATAGATCCCTAGGGCTACTATATCTTCGAGATCGTCGCTATACTCGAGCTTAGAGGTCTTTCGTCGGAGACGGCTAAGGGTATTAGAAATAATATAGTTCTTTCTAGATTAGTATACGAACTTAAGGCCCTTAAACGTAGAGATAAAGGCGCTCGTAGTTATAAGTTTTATACTTAACCTATTAAGGTTTACTATTTTGTTTAGATTTATTTACGTCGCGATTACTATAATAGCTTTGTAGTCCGTAAAGAGGTACGTCGTTACGGACGAGCGGATAAAATACGCGACTTTTTGTAGTAGCTAGTAAATACTAGCAACTTCGAGCTCAATTAGCTAGTAGCGTTAAGCTATAGGGGTAAGAGACTTTAAAAGGAAAAGAATAGATTAGATCTTATAAGTAGGGAAAATACTTACTTTATATATAGTTACGCTATTAGTATATCTCTACTAGATCCTATTAAGTATATAGGTATAGGTTGACGTTAATAATAAAACAAGAATAATAAAGTAAAGGATAAAGCAAGAACTAGTTGTTGGTATAGTATATTCTAATTGATTAATAACCTATAAGAGAGCTTATAGGTTATTACTATATACTATCTCTATACTATAACTACTATATTATATTAGGTAAAGTTAGTAGGTAGGAATATTCCTAGCCTAAAAGTAGTACCCAACCTCTATCTATATATATTACTATATAGAATAATATTATCTAAATACTAGCAACTCTTCTTTTATAAAAGAAAAATAAGGTAGAGACTATAGGGTAGATATATAGAAAGAAATAAATATAAACTCCTAAATCCTTAAGAACCAATATCCCAACCTTACTCTAATATCCAAAATCGAAAGAAGAGAATCCAGGTAGATTAAAAGCTATACGAATCGCGTACGTAGGTAANACTATCTATCCCCAACCGAGATCTAATATAGTATAAATCGAAAATTCTAAAGTAACTATTACTAAAGTAACGCCCACGCTCGGGTAGTAGTAGTTAAACGGGTAACTAAGGCCTGAATTACGGAGCCTAGGCATCTATAAACTAATAGGAAGCTTAGGTATATAACTTTTATTATATAACCTATTTCCTATATTAGAATATAACTAGTTGGTATTACTATAAAGTGGCTAGGCTAGGCTACTATTTAGTACTTAAGCTTTATCTTTTATAGTTGAATTTACTATTCTTAAAATACTTAATATCTACTTCCTTCTCTTTACTTTCCTAGCTCTTAAAAAATCTTCTTAACTTAAACTAAATCTAGTATTTATTAAACCTTCCCTATTCTGAATCTATTTAGCTAGAGAACTTATCTTCTATATATTTAAGGTAGTTTAACCCTATACGCAAGTGAGACTTTAGTTATTAGACTAATAAAATATAGATAGCTAGAAAAGAAAGAGAGATTAACTAAACTACTAACTCTTAGTCTTTACTTAATAATATTCCTACTAAAGAGGATTCTAAGATACCGGTAACCTTACTTATAAGCTTATATTACTAGTATTACTAATCTAGAAATATAGAAGCGTAATACTAGAGTATCTAGGGTATCTAGAGTTGTTAGGTCTAAGAACTCTAACGAGTAAGAGATTCCTAATCTTATTCCTTTAATATTTTTATTACTCTGAATATTTTAAGCTAACTTACGCAATCCTTTTAGTAAATTTACTAGATTCGATAATAATAATTCTCTACTTAGTACTCTAGATAAATCTAATAGTTCTATAGGTCAACTTGGAACTGATCTCAACTAGACTCTATTTATAATTCGAGAGTAGATCCTTAGTATTTGATCGTAACCTCGTTTGTAGGAGCTATTAGGACTTTTCTATAGTAAACTTAAGAGCTTAGGAAATATAAGAGAACTATACTAAGTATTTAACTACTTAGTAAGAAGTAATAGAGGTAGAAACCTTCTCTCTCTCTCTATATTAGATATTGTTAATACTAGTTGCGACCTAATAGAATCTATAAACTAGCCTATAGAAGATACTAGATGATTTAACAATCCTTCCTAGGGTAGAAATAGTTAGAATATACTATTCTAGTATAGTATCTTAGGATTCTACAATAACTATATAGGAGCTGTCTTTGCTTAGATAGCTAGAGGTTCTACAAAGGTAGTTGTATACTATAATAACTATACTAGAACTAGGAATAGGCTATTTGGAGTCTATAAAGTAGCTATTCTAGTAGTTAGTAGAGCTATAGCTAGAGAAAAGTAGAATAGTACTTATCTAAATTATAGATTTATAGGAAGAGAAGGTCTAACGAATAAAAAGAGTATATATTCTAATAGAGACTTTATAGTCAAGGTCTATATAGTAGATTCCAAAGGGCTTTTTAAGAGAGATACGTCTTCTAGAATAGGCTAAGAATATTAAGTAGTTAAGATTGGTTTATTATCTAGATTGAAAATTCGGGCTTTTTTGTTAAAGTAGGACTTATAATCTTACTTACGACCTATACTTTGTTAGATACTTTACTAGTTTTTAATCTTAGTCGAGATTTACTATTTTACTAGTAAAAATAGTAATAGGATATAGTTTTTGGTAGTTTTTATATATTTTTATACTTAGGAAATCCAATCTTAATACTCTATTCTTGAAATAGCTAAAAATAACTCTAGAGAGTCTCCAAAAAACTGAAAGAAAGTACTAATTATTAGAAATTAGTCTGAAGATAGTAGTTATTAAAAACTAGAACTTCCTTCTAGGTAGAGCTTACTAGTAGCAAAACCTAGGAAAATTAAGTAAGAATACTAGGCTTTTAGGCCTATAATCTTACTTGGCCGCTTTACCTATCCTTCGACGCGAATATCGAGTTGATTTTCGAAGACTAATATAGTTAGGTATAGGTTTAGATTCTTTTTAGTAAGTATATTAGCTAGATTATTAAG
>QWZN01000299.1:0-24161 GCA_003693225.1 Venturia aucupariae | reverse complement strand
TTACTTTCTAGGAGCTTCTTATACTTATACCTTGCCTGAATAACTTTATATTTAAACGTCTTCCTAATAACGTCGTATAGATAATCTAGCCTACTATAAAAGCTATAAAGGTATTAAAAGTAGAAAAGAAAGTAGTAAAGTTATAGAAGTAGTTTAAGAAGAGAGCTTAAGGTTCTCCTTATAATATTAATAGTATAACTATTTCCGACTCTATAGATGCGTGTATTCTAATAGAAGATACTAAGATTGGTATTAACCTGATTATATCTTATATAGTTATAGTTATAGATCGCGCTAATCGTAAGTATTGTATATTTACTAGTTCACTAGTTATAAAAGTCTCTATTAGAGAAGTGTCTCGAGACGGAATAATCAATATAGGCGTAGAAGTAAATGTAATAAGTATAGTAACTACTAAAGCTTTTAGCCTTCCTATTAGCGGTTTTGATAATCCTAAGTGGTAGGCTATTAGAAACAACCTAACTGCCGCGGATAGATATAATATTAGTCTTATCGGATAGATATATACTAGTATTTAGATTGCGGATACTCCCTTCTCTTACGACGGCACGCTCTTTGTAGTTTTATTAAGATATTTACGATCTATTATCCTTAGCTAGCCCTTCTCTTTACGCTCCTCTCTATAGATTTATAATATTCCGGATGGCGCTATTCGATACGTTGCGCGATCTATCAATAGTAACGAGTCGGTTCGATAGGATACTAGGTTTGCCGATTATAACTACGATATAGCAATTTGTTAGTTAAGAAGTACTAGAGTTAAAGAAGTAACTAATAAAGATAATAAGGTCTAGGAGCCTTAAGATTATCAAACTAGTTCAAGTAATAAGTCCTCCGACGACGAGGAGTTCGATACGGAAAACTAGTTCGTAGAATAATTAAACCTAGAGATTCTTCCGCGTTTATTGGACTGGGTATAATTGCGATAGGACGAGAGGATAAGGAAGCGGAGGTTCTACCGGAAGTTATTTTCGATATTTAGAACGCGCCGGACGCGCCGATTATTATATCGTTAGTACGCGTATCTAACTAGCGCGAGTTCATCCCCTTATTTTATATAGATAAGGAGATCTTCAAGATGGAAATAAAGAAAGTAGTAGAACGCGAGAAGTATTTATAGAAGAATCGGGGTTTAGTAGCTAACTTTGGATTGCGAAGGCTAGATTTTAACGGTAAACGACTCCCGGGGCTAGCCCTAGATATCAATCCTCTAATAAAGAAGCGCTAAGAAATTACAAAATTTTCAACTTAACCGTAATCGTAACTCGTAACGCTTTATAAAAAGAAAGTAGATAAAGTCTGACCTGTTAATATTCTACTTAAGAATAGAGAAACCCTAGGAGGTCTTATTAACTAGCGCGAAGTTGTAATACTCGAATAGATAAGCGTAGAACTAGATTCTAATCTCGACATTTATTTAGAAAAGAGATACGCGACTTTCCCTCGAGGGACCCGATTAATAGAAGAGCGCTTTGAGGCTATACGTATTAACCTAGATCTAAGTCTAGAGAAGAGAGCTTTTATTAAGAAGATATTATATTAGCGGGAGCCTATATTGGCTTGGGACTTCTCTAAATACGGTAGGATTCGGCGCGAGGTTGCTCCTCCTTAAGTTATCCGGATAGTAGATTATATACCTTAGTAAGTAAAGTTATTTAATATTCCGAAAGTATTAGAAGGAGTAGCTCGTTAGATTCTTAAGGAGCGTATCGATATAGGAAGGATCGAGCTATACTACGGACTATATAGGAATCCTTAGTTCCTTGTCGCAAAGAAAGGTAATAGTATCGATAAGCTAAGTTACTAATTAATTAATAGCGTAACAAATTATAATAGAGTAAAAATCCGAGATACTAATATTCCTCCGTCTATAGACGAGTTTGTAGATTCGTTTGTAGGATATCCCTATATTTTATTAGCTAACCTTTTCTAAGGATATAANCTACCGTATAATAATATTGCCCTAGGGCGCTACGAATTCGGTCGCTTAATTTTGTAGAGTTATAAAGATAATTATTCGGTATTAGATTTATATAAGCGATGTATATATCGACGATTTTCTTAATAAGTTAGAAAAGGATTACGGAGACGAGATAAGTAAGCTACCTAGAGTCTAGCGGAATATTCTTAAATATATTAGGAATCTTGACGCTCTACTAGTAGATATTAAGCGCGTAAAGGCAATAGTTTTAGGTAAGAAGTTCGATATTTATATAGAAGGACTTTATATTATTAGATACTAGTATAATAAGTATAGACGTCGCCTAGACGAGTTAAAGGTTGTAGTAATTATAAACTAGGTAGAACCTAGTTTACTAAAATCGGCAAGAGTATTTATTAGTATCTACGTGTACTATTGTATCTAGATTCGAGATTTTGCGACAATTATATAGCTAATCTTTTTCCTATTTAAGAAGGACGTAGACCTTATTTAGGGTAATAGTTAGAGGGAAGTAATAACTCGATTATAGAATACCCTTACTAAGGCCCCCGCTCTAAAACCAATTCGGTATAACAAAGGATCAGGACAGTTGATTCTTTCTATTAATATATCGACTAAGGGTTGGGGCGTAGAGCTGTCTTAGGAGTATGAAGGAAAGCGCTATCTATATAGGTATACAAGTAGTATCTAGTTAGTTACTAAAAGAAAGTATAATACTCTTAAGTTAGAGTATAGGGCGCTCTTAAATACGCTTAAGAAGTTCAAGATTTACCTATAGGGTACCTACTTTATTATCGAAACGGATACTTGAACCCTTATTTATTAGATTAATAGAATATTATTAGATATTACCGGCGTACTTATAACGAGATAGCTTACTTAGATAGTAATATAGAACTTCGAGATTCGATATATTAAAGGAAAGAAAAATGTAGTTATAGATAGACTATCTTACTAATATAAGGATATTCCTATCGAGGATATTCCTCTTAT
Organism: Venturia aucupariae; assembly: GCA_003693225.1. NCBI lineage: Eukaryota > Fungi > Ascomycota > Dothideomycetes > Venturiales > Venturiaceae > Venturia > Venturia aucupariae. The sequence goes on along the minus strand of QWZN01000299.1, from coordinate 21,205 downwards.
TCCTAATTTCGATATTAACGATTTTGTAGCCTTAGATCTTAGAGTAGTTACTTATTATAGTCCGCGGATCTATTTACTTTCTAGTTCTAACGGATACTACCCGACGGACCAAGCAGAATCTTATAACTTATTAGACAATAAACCAAACGAGAGTTCTAGTATAATATAGGATAGTAGAAGCGAACCTTCGTTGGAAAAGCGTCGAAAATAGCAAGGACTAGATAGTACTTATACTAACGAGTATTATATAATTGCGGATTACCTAATAACGCTAGAGAAACTATTACTATATTCCTCTACTAAGGAGTACCGTACTATTAGAAAGAAAGTATTCGACTTTCTTATTCTATATCGATAATTATTCCGCCGAGGAGTACAAGGATCTCTATATAGACGCGTTATCGATAATACGACGGAACGAGAAGAAATTATTAAATATCTTTATAATAAGTATAGCTATAAGAGACGAGAAGTAACTACTAAACTAGTTAGATAGTAATACTTCTAGAAAGGTTATTATAAGGACGTCGCTATATAGGTTAAAGGTTATAAAACTTGTTAGATAAACAATTAAAACAAAGTTAACGAGGGTCTGAATATAATAAAAATTTATAGCAAGTTACTTGGCGCTCGATATTCGATTGACTATATAGGAATACCTAAACGAGAAGGTTTCGAGTATATTATTTATACTCGTAAAGAGCTTAGCGATTAGAGTAAAGCTAAGGCTCTTCGAGGGTCTCTAAATATAAAGTGGATTACTAACTTTATTTACGAGTATATTATTACTAGGTAGGGAGTTCCTCTTAAGATTGGTATAGATAGTAGCTCTTAGAATAAACGCTTTGTTAATACTCTTCTTTACTTATTTAGTACTAGGAAGATTTAGATTTCTCTATATAACTTATAGGCCTAAGGCGGAATTGAACAAACTTATTAGCTAATTATTATAGTATTACGTAAGATGACTAATAGTAGAAAGAAACCCTAGGTATCTCTATTATATAGTATCCTATAGATAGAGCGGACAACTATGAAACGGACGATAGGAATAACGCTAGCTAGGATAATACTTAGTAAGGAACATATCCTACTAATCGAGTTAATAATAACTACTTGGCGTATACTAAACTAGAAGTCTATAAAGATAACGGAGGACCTTCTTACAATACGAGCGAAACAACTTAATCTAAGAGAGGGAGATTTGCGAGAGGTAGCTACTAGGTAGTAACGTATACGTTAAGAAGCAATCGACTACTAGGAGGTATCTCGTATATCTTATTACCGCACTTCGAAGCTTGAGGTTAGTAACTTAGTACTACTATATAACACGAAACTAGTCTAGAGTTTTAGTAACAAGTTGGAATTTAGATAGCTTAGACCGTATAAGATTTCGAAAGTTTATATAGATAGAGATACTAGACGCCGAATTAGAAGCTATAAACTATCTAAACTAGATAATACGATTGTATTTAGGAGTATACGCGTAGACTGTATTCGAGTATTTATTCCACGAGAGGAAGCTTTATCTAATTCTAGTAAGTCTAATAGTAATAATAATATTAACGTAGAAGTATTTGTTCGAATTTTAAACCCAGACAACTTTAATTAAGAAGAATATAATATCTTCTCCGACTACTTATCGGATAACTTGATAGTAGATAAGGTAGAACTAGACTGTTGGAATAACTCTAAACTAGATAGAGCTATGCTCTACGTAGAGACTTGACTAGAAACAAAGGCATAAAACAGGCATGAAACAGGTATAAAACAAAGGTAATAAAGTAAACAAGTTAAAACATAATTGGTATTCTAGTTCTAATGGTTGACTTCTAACTACCTTAGAAGTTCTAATATATATAGAGCCTTACAAGGTTACATGTAAGGCGACTATACCTCGGGACCACGTAGGTACTACGGGATAGATCCGTAGATACTACGTAGTAAGAAAGACATGGAATGATTGTCTAGATATAGACGTAGGTCTAATAGTTTATATTACTCGTCTAGCTAACTTCAATCCTAATATATATAAGGACTTTATCGATGTCCCTCCTAATATTAACCCGGAATTTAACGTAGACCGATATTTAGACTTCGATTCTAATTAGTATACAATATTTACGTATCCCGAGATTGGTATTTAAGAAGGTAATTAATACGATAAATTCTTATATTAATTTTCTTTTATTAATATATTATTGTTGTTGATTTTGAATTTTATTATTATACTAGTAAATTCTTTATTTTATTTTATATGTTTGAATTTTTATAATTTGTTAATTATTTTAATATTTAGATTATTATTATTAAGCGTTTAATTCTTCCCTCGTTATATTCGACACGGTAGTAGATAAGTCCGGGGTTTTGGATAGATCGGAGAGACACAGAGGATAAAAGGGAAGGAGTCTATAGTTCTTTAAGAAGAAAAACCTTGGTAGAGTATTAGTAGTTTTATTTATTAAGTGAAATGATATTAGATAGATCCGTAGTACGGCGTATCGAACTAGACAAGTAGGCCGCCCTAGTACTAGATACTTTTTAAATCGATAAACCTCTAGATATCGAAGTAATCTCGACGACTTAGAGACTACTATAACGGTAGTACGGCGTATCGAACTAGATAAGTAGGCCGCCCTAGTACTAGGTACTTTTTAAATCGAGGAGTCTCTAAATATCGAAGTAACCTCGATAACTTGGAGACTACTATTACGACTCTAGAGGCGGACCCGGGTGTTATTACCTTTACTATCTAGAGATCTACGCATCGCTTATATACTTGTAATTGCGCTAGAGCCGTATAGGTATTCTATATTATCCCGTAAACGAGAGTTAGTACTACTGCTGCGTACTATACGCTAGCCGCCGTATAGGTATTCTATATCGTCCCGCAAACGAGAGGCAGCCCCGCCGCCGCGTATCTAGAGATTTACTTTCTTAGCTTTTACTAGGACTACTATACTATATCTACTTCCTTAGCTTTAACTATAGCCGCGGCACCGTATATCTAAGACGAGTATTCTCTATACCTCTAGAGTTCCTAGTTCCTCCTCTAGAGAGGTCGACCTATATAGATAACTACGTATCTCCTAGAAGTAGTCTAATAAAAAGACGAGTATTCTCTATACCTCTAGAGTTTCTAGTTCCTCCTCTAGAGAGGTCGACCTATATAGATAACCGCGTATACCTTAGAAATGGTCCGATAGCTGTCCTACCCTAAGCTATTATTAGATAGCGTAGTAAGCTATTATTAGATAGCGTATACGGGCCGAGTTAGAAGTATCCTCTATATGCTCAAATTATACCAAAATATTGCGATAAAAAGTTCTATATAGCGGATTCCCGGCGGCGAAATTTTAATAAAACGGACTTAGATAACTCTAGGGGCTAGCCCCGGATATTAACGCGACCGGAACTATCTACTAAAATATTATTAAAGACAGTACTAACGTTGATAAGATGAGGAAGAAGATTATAAGATAAGTTTTTAATACGAGAGAACTTCGATATGTATTTATAAGTAGTTTATATTAATTTATCCTATTAATTTATCTTTCCCTATTATCTTTTCTTATTATTATAAAGTTGTTTTTGTATTTCATTCCTTTCGATTATTATTTTCAGATTATTCTTATACTTATATATTTAATCGTAGTATTTGTATTTCCTATTATATTTATATTTACTATTATCTATAATATTATAGAAAACGGTGTTAATACTATTAATAGGCTAGGACTAGAAATACTATATAGATATCTATTTAAGTAGGAGGATTCTTTCTTTCCTTCTTCTCTTTTACTCTTTATATCTTTCTTTTCTTACACCCTTAACCACAAATACGAACGAAACTAAAACTATATAAATACGAGCTACCTAAGGCACTTATAATAGGACCTAGAACTCGAAGCTAAAAGGATAATAACGGTAGACCCGATAAATCTATAACGAGCGACTCCAAATCTAAACTAGTTAATAATAATACCGCTCTTACAATTACGAGTAGAGTAAATACTACTAATAAGGATAATACTATAAGCTTTCTAGAATCGGAATAGTTTAAGTCGATTGAGTAGAGCGCCGAGAAATAGAGTTAAGTACTAGATATTATAGAACTAGGAGAGCGTATTACTTATCTTGATAGTATTCGTTAGAAGATTAAGACGCGATTAAATCAAAATTAGATAATCTTAATACTCTTTATTAACTATCTAAAATAGAGTAAGGACGGAGAGTATAAATTACTTATCTCTACCGCTAGGTCCGTTATAGAAGTACTCGAAACCGATTTATCTATTATTAATATATACGCGACCTAAGGCGTGAAAACCCGAAATTAGGTAAGGGCTACGTATAAGAAGATTCGTAGCTTAACGCGAGTAGAAGATATTAAGGGAGTAGGTAAATATTTTATTAAATAGGATAGCGGAATCCTTAGTAGTCTCCTTAATAATAAGTAGTCTCCTCTCTTTGTTAATAGGAGGGATAGTATAATACTATAGCCCGTTAAGTTCTAACTCAGCCGCAATTTACTTATCGGACTTCGAATATATCTTAAGCTAGTTATCAAGCTTCCGATTTAAACCGTACTTAAGATACTTAGCGTAGTAATCTACTATCGTCTATTAATAATTGTACGATCCCGAAACTTATTAAGACTGTAGTAGTCTAATATAGTAGGTTTAGTTAGTATTATTAGTATTGAGAAGGGCGAAGAGATTAAGCAAGTAGTATATAATAAGTATTCTAAGAATATTAACTAGGATGACTTTAGTAGAGTTTATTATCCGAGGTATTTATTACCGATTACTATAACCTAACTTTAGTAGTATCTTATACGTCCGAAGGAGATCGGATAGTATAATAACGATTCTTTCCGCGAATATTCTCTAGCGACTTCCGTTACAAGTCAACAGCTATTAGATCTAGAACTTTTATTTTCCTCGTCTAACGTAGGATTAACTTACGGTACGTAACTTAATACCCTCGAAGAAGTAATAAAGTCACTAGACTAGTAGAATAAAGAGGAGTCTAGAAAAGATAATAATATATCTCGTATTACTCGCTCTAAAGGCAAGAGTAGGTAGAAGTCTCCTAAGGAGTATAATAAAGATAATATAGAACTTATAGATGAAGAGGAGGATATAAAAGATACTAAGCTTACTAAAGATACTTATACTTATAGTACTACGGCTAATAAGGTTTGTCTAAGTATTTTTCTAAAGAAGCCTACGCTTAGTTAGATACGTATTAGCGATATTAGATATATAGACCTCGGTAAGAAGGTTAAGATAGTAATAATCAAGCGCTTAATACTAGATAACTTTTAGAAGTTCGTAAAGATAGTTATTACCGTCAAAGATAAGATATACTAGAACTATTTACAATATATAATAGGCCAGGCGGTACTTTAGACACGTAAGGGTAAGATATTAGTTCTTACTAAGCGGCTAGTAGAATAGGTAACCTATACGAATCTAGTTACGTTCATGACTTCACGCGATAAGTTTAAGTAGTTCTATATAGGTAACCGCCCGTCTGTTTATTCTAACTATATTAGTATCTACGCTTATAAGCCAATTAATATTGATGTTTTCGAGAAGAATACTATAAATCCTAAGGAGTACGAAACCTTTCGTAATTAAATCTAGACAAAGAAGGACCTTAAAGACTAGGACCGCGATAGTAGTATCCTAAACAAGACTACTTTCAAGTACTAGACGAAGGAGGAGGCTTTATTTAATAGGAAGATCAATAGTATTAAGTACTTTAAGAACGTTCCCGACAACTTATAATAGATAGGTTAGTTCTAGACTATTAAGGATATTGCTAAGATCGAGTCAGTATACTATATATAGTATTTGCGCAAGGTAAATAGAAAGAATAATCTAGAATAGAACTAAACTATATACTATAGTATTACCTAGTAGGCAATACGCCACTCTATTAGATACTAGGCTCGATATATTATGCTTCGTCTAGATCGTCGATTCTAGCTAATCTCTTACCCTTACTACGCTAAGACGACTAGAAAAGGTAATAATATCGCGTTCCGTTATATCGATATTAATGTCAAGGATACTATCGAATTAAATAAAGGCACGAACTAGATTTAAGGTAGTCTAACTATATTTAGAGAGACCGCTAATAACTATACCTAGTACGTTCCGACAATATATAAGATAGACAACTTAGTTATATAGTAGGATATAAATAAGCTCGCCGGTATTCCTCTCGGCAATAGTTATATTACGAAGATCCTTCTAAAGATATAGGATAGTATATACGTAAAGCGATTTGGAGTAGACTTCTAGCCTTAGATTATAGCCGACTATACTATCCGTATTACCTATCCGTTAAACTTCTATAGATTAGTAGGAAAGGCAGATAGTATTTGTCTAACTATATTGCCCTAGTACTATAGTATTAAGGTAGATTATACGATACTTAAGATTCCTAAAGGCGGTACCTAGAAGGATCTTACTAAGGCGCATCGCGATCTCTAGGTTAGTTCTACGTCTCTATCTAGTTACTCCGTTAACTATAGCAAGTTACTATATTCTTTTCCTTCGTATATTATACTATATTCAGTCGAACCAATCGTATAAGTACTAATTAGTCGTCTCCGATAGGACAACTATAATATTATTAAGTAAGTTGAGAAAGTCGTTAAGAATAAGCGCCATTTCAAGAATATTATTAATAGATAGGAGACCGAAATTACGAACTTAATTACTAATAAGTTTGCCGTATTCGTTGAATAGGAGATATATTACTTCGGCGAGACAAGTTTCTTTATATATCGCTTCCGCGAAGGCGGACTAGTTACTAAACTAGATTAGTACTTTATAATAGAATAGAATGAACGCGATCTCGACGATATACTCGAGGATATTAATAGCGATAGTAATAATAAGGTAGATGGTTAGGATAATATTAAAGGTCTATCTAGTACGGTAGCGGGTACTAGTACTTAAGGTTGATACTCTTTCTTTTATTAGTAGCGATAGGTTTTTCTTTTATTAGTAGCGATAACTAGTCTTATTGTATTAAGGGACGATATAACTATAAAAGGGGGGTAAGAATATAGTAGGGACATACTATTATAGGGCTAGTATATAAGGGACGGACTTAGTATCTATCTAATATTTAAGAACTAACCAATAATATATACTTATACTATTTTTGTACTATAGTCTTTTTAAGTAGTATATCTAAAACCTTTTATCTCAACTTTACCTATATATTTACTTCTATCTAATCTTACCTCCACTCTATTATTCTATCTGATTATGAGATCCTATTAACGGCGGATAATAATATCTAGCTTTTACCTTACCGACGCTCTTCCTACTATACCGTCAACTTGTATTCCGAAGACGTTAATAGATAGGAAGCCTAGGTACGCTTTAGAGCTACCTGGGGTAATCCGTAATTTACTAAGGACTATAACTATTGCTTAGAGATTGATAAGGTACTTATTAAACGTCTTATTAGTAATAATAATATCGTTAATATAGCTATCTACGTTCTTGATAGGGCGAAGGATTATATCTATTTGGCGCTAAGTATACGTAGGTATATTCTTATAACCTATTAGGGCTACCTTATAGCGTTCTCGACCTCTATAGGTTATAATAGAGAGCTTGTCGCGATCTTATTCCTTGACTAGGAACTAGTAAAAAAAGGATATAGTATTAACTACCGAGATAAATATATAGCCTACTATTACGGGGTGACCCTATATATACGAGGATTAAGGTAGTAGATAAAGCTAAGTTAACTAAAGTATAAAGTAGGAGGAGGGATTAGGCTAGCTATATAGTCTCGTAGTCCGCGTACTATCTACCGGTCTCCGCTTTAGCCTATATATCCTATAAGCCTTGAACCCCAACCTTCCTAAGGGCGCCAGCCCCTAATATTACCCCCTAACTCCCTCCTCGGTCTCTAGAGTAAAACCGCCGGCGTCTAATTACTGCGCGTACTACCCCGAGGTGAGAAAAATAGGTAGAGGAGTAGTAAGCTAGCCCGATTATAGGATCTTCTAGCTCTAGCTACTCTTAAATCGGAGACCGATCTAAACTATACGGGTAGCCCTATTACCTACCTTACTTAGTCCTTACCGTAACTAGGCGTCCTTAACTTCCTAGTAGTTAGCTGACCAAAGTACCTAGAGCTAATTAGAGGCTCCCGTCGAGTTAATAATAGGATCTAGTAACGATAGTATCAAATCCACGTGTAAATAGTAGTAACCCGGCCGTAGTAGTAAGGTCTACTTAAGCCCGGCTATCCCCCTCCTTTTTTATACTTTTTTTTCTTCAAATATTAATATTAACAAGTTAGTCTACCTAGCTAGATCTATCGTTCGTTACCCGCCCGAAACTAACCGGTCGTAGTATCCAAACGCAAGTGCTCGAAAGGCGACCCCCCGGCCCCTATCGATCTTATAGGAACTATAAGTTATCCGTTTATCCTCGGTCTCCGGTTATTAATACCCGGACGTAGACGCCCCGCGCCGTCTATTACTATACCTATACCGCCGTAGGTAGAGACTACCGGGTCCCGGTCCCTTTGGACCGCGTAAGTAGCTTATCTTATTTAATACGGCCTCCGGCTAATATCGTTAGGACGCTATTGGAAAAGGGTCGTACTCGACTACCGCCTACGCCTACTATACCTACCTCCGGATATAGTACTATATTTTATATATTACTCCGGATCCTATAAGAACTAATCTGCTAACCGTCCTCTATAGGCCGGAGCTAGTCGGCCTAGCCTTTACGGCCTAGACCCGCTCGGATAATATCGCCTAGTATATATTTTCCGTTCCCTAGCTAATTCAACCCGCTAACTATTTATAGCGCCGCTACCTATAAGGACCTTACTACCGCTATTAAGGCTTAGCGGGCCTTAAAGGCTCTAGACCGCCGCTCCCTTATCGCCGGGTAAGATTTTTCTACTACTACTAGCCCGAGTATTCGCTAACTAATAGAAAAAGCCCGGTCTCCGCTACTCTTAATACCGCCTATAAGCGGGCGTTAATAAACCTCTCGCTCGCCGGTACTTCTGTCCCGGTCGCCCTCGTCCTTAGGCCGCGGCGCTCCAATCCGGGGCTAGAGGTAGAGGATAAGGAGGAATAGGGGAGGAGATAGAGGTTTTTCTTTTTTATTATTAAGTTAGGCTAGAGGCCGGTTACTACTACTTAGGGCCCGGAATAACCCACCTAGGTAGCGGAATAGGTAGGAGATAGAGTTTTTTTTTTTTAGTAATAATATCGCGTAGGCCTAAGGTCGGTTACTACTACCTAGAGTCCGGAACGACCCCTCTAGGGAGTAGAATTAGGCGGGAGATAGGGAGATTTTCTTTTTTTTATAATAATATCGCGTGGGCCGGAGGCCGTTTATTTTCGCTTAGGAATTAAGCTATCCTTGTCGGATAGAGAATAAACTAAAAAAAAAAATTTGTACTATAGTAAGTAAAAAGAAAAGTAAGCTATAAAATCTAAGAGAGGAAAGATAGTATTTCGTAAGATTATCGTTAGAATAGCTAGTAACCGCCTCCTTTAGGTCGGCCGGCGTCCTACTTATTGCGTAGGCTATCGTTAGAGCGAGCGCTACTATAGGTTTATTCGAAGACGTCTATAGCCTCTACGTCCTCTATCTCTTTAAGGGGCTCCTAAGTAGGGTTGTAGAAACTATACTATTTTACTAGGACCTAGCGTTTTCTAGACTTTATTCTAGCGTAGAGGATCTCCTCTACGGCCTATTCCTTATACGTCTTAGATAGTACGGGGGCCGGCTACGAATCGTCGATAGCCTACCCCGGTAGAGGATCCTCTTATAATACTAGTTGTAGGAGGTCCGGGTAAAAGATAGGATAGATACCCTTAGAGATTCCTTCTAATCGAATAGAGAGCGGGCTAATAACCTCGGCGACTATATATTTCGCCTAGCGGGTATCTAGCTTCTTCTTTAGTCTCTCGCTGCTATAGTTCTAAAGGCTAAGCCAAACCTTATTACCTACTACGTATTTCGGGGCGGCCTACCTAGTCTTATTAGCGGCCTCCTCTTACTACTAGTTGGATGCGGCTATTAAGGCCTAGTATATATCTATTACGTCCTTTAGCTTCTTTACGAAGGCCTCCGCGCGCCGTTCTACTAGTAGTAGGCGATAGTCGGCGGGGTCCTCCTATAGAGTAACCGGAGAAAGGGCTTAGTAACTATAGATAGCGAAGAAGGGCGATATTCCGATCCTAGCGTAGAATCGACCGTTAACCGCTAGTTATACCGCGGGGAGCTACTTCTTCTAGTTAGATTATATAAAGTTAATATAGTTTTGTAAGTAGGCCTAGAGCTCCTAGTTTATACGCTCAGGGCCTCCGTCCGTTTACGCGTAGTAGGCGCTACTAAGTCGACGCTCTACGCCTAGAAGTATATATAGTCGTTTCTAGAATTTCCTAGTCTAGTTACTACCCCGGTTACTAGTAATTGTACGGGGGAGGCCGTAGTAGCGCACCTAGTACTCTAGGAATCTTTAGGCGTAGTTCTCCGCATTTATAGTAGATATCGCCTTAAATACTACGGTCTTACTAAGCTGGTCCTTAATAACCTATACGTTAGTACAACCCTCGCTATCTAGCTATTTAGTTATAAAGTCTATAGAGATCTCCGTGAAGAATCGGTCGGGGACTAAGAGTAGTTATAGGAGCCCGGCCCTTAAGGCCCGCTATATCTTATTACGTCCGTATAAGTTATAGTTTTTAAGGAAACGCCGTATGTAGGCGGAGAGGAGCGGCTAGTAATAGTCTCGGGCTATACTAGAGATTAAGATTTCCTAGCTAGGATAGCCGGAGACCGCGGAGTCGTAGTATCTCTAGATTAGCATTATTCGTAGGGCGTCTATCTTAATAGTAGCGGAGTCCGCGCCTTTCCGGTTAGTATCTACTATAAAAGGGGCGCTAGGTACCTAGAGCTTTCCTCTATATCGAAGTAATCCTTAGCCGTCGATCCGGTAGTTATCTATCTAGACCTTGAGTTTAAGTCCGGTAGGGATTATACGGAGTCCGTCCTATACAGCCCGGAAGACGCTCTAGTATATAGTATCTTTTATAGCTAGGTTATTCTAGAGTAGGTTTAGCTTTTCCTCCCTAAAGGGGCCTTGGAATCCGTCGAACCTACCGTGTTCCGTGGTAAATAGCGCGGCCTGCGTCTACTTAGTAAGGCTCTCCGCGGGGAGGAGCTACTTAACCCGGGAATCGTAGTCGGCCTTAACTAGGCCGTCCTAGTCGCGCTAGGATAAGGCGTCGGGAACTACGGCCTTAGCCCCTAGCCGATAGACTATAGAGAACTTATATCTTATTAAGGTCTCTATCTACCGCGCCTAGCGTTCGAACAGCTTCTACTTCCTTATAAAGTATTCTAGGTTTTGGTAATCGGTAAGGACTATAAAGTAGCCCGCGCCCTAAAGCTCGCTATCCTAGTATTAAAGGTACCGGACTACGGCTAGAAGCTCCTTATTATAGATATTATAGTTAATTTCGGCGGTATTCAGCTTCTCGCTATAGAAGGCTATAGGACGCCGGACTCCGCCCGTTTCCTAGCTAAGGGCGCCCTCTAATACTAAGCCGCTATAGTCCGCCTCGACGAACGTAGAGAGGGACGGGTCCTACTATCGAAGGACTAGAGTACGCGTAAAAACGTTCTTAAGCCTCTAAAATACTTCCTTAGCTTATTTATCCTAGGAGAACGACGCGTTTCGCCTAGTTAGCGCCGTTAATAGCGCGGCAATCCTTGAATATTCCGGTACGAAGACTCGGTAATAGTTTATAAAGCCTAGGAATCGTCTAACCTCCCTCTATATCCTAGGGGGCTACTATACCTAGATAGTCTCTACCTTATCTAGGTCGGCCTCTAACCCTTTTCCGTCGGTATATACAATAAAGCCTAGATACTTAATCCTTTTCTTTACGAACTCCGATTTTGTAGGATCTAGGTATAAGCCCGCGGCTAAAAGCTTCCGGAGAATAGTTCGAACCTTCCGGAAATAGTCCTTACGGGAACTAGTAGAATAGATTAAAACGTTATCTATATATACGGAGTAGTAATCGTCTAGCTATTTCTATAATACGGTATTAATATACTGCTAGAAACTAGCCGGGGTCCTAGCTAGACCGAACGGGGTTACTAGCTATTCGAATAGCCTATATCGCGTTTAGAACGCGGTTTTAAACTCGTACCCCTTTGCTACGCGTAGCTTCTAGAACGCGGAGACGACGTCGACCTTCGTTAACTAGGTAGCCCCCGTTAGGTTTCGCAAGGTCTCCAAAATAAGCGGTAGAGGGTAGTAGTTAACCTTAGTTACGGTATTAAGGGCTCGGTAGTCGTAGTAGAATCTAAGGCTACTAGACGCCTTCCGGATAAATAGAACTAGGGACCTACCGTTCAAAGTCAATAGCTGGATAAACCCTTTTACTAAGAGGTTATTAAGTATCTTACGCAGTACTAGTAGTTCCTCCTTAGATATTCTATATAGTAGGCCCTAGGGTAGTATCTCTAGGGACCCGTCCGCCTTCGTCTGGAGCTCGATCCTATAGTTAACGTTGGGGTAGAAAGGAGCTAGCTTCTTAGCTTCCCGGCTAGAAAATAGTAGGGTAAGATCGTAGATCTCCTAAGGTAGCTACTTTTTAAGTTACGCTATTATAGTAGGAGGCTTATCGTCTAAGGCCTTAAGTACGTCTTCTATATTTACTACGGCAATCCGCGTCTTTGTATCCCGGGAGAAACTAGCTATCGTAATATAGGAGGCGGAGTCTAACTATTCTAGGCTAGAGTTCCGTACCGTATAGTAGTCTCTAGACTAGGGGCTAGGCCTACTAACTATACCTATATATATAATCGGTATTAATACCGCTAGTTCTACCGCGGAGTCCGGTTGCCTTAGGGTAGCCTTATATACCTCCGAGCCTAGATAAGTAGATCCGGCTATCGTACCGTCTATAGTAGAGGCCGCAGATATTCCCGCGGGCCTACGTTATTCGTAGCGGTAACGCTCCGCAATCTACTATAGACTGCGGCCGTGCTAGAGCCGGCCCTAATCGGGCGCTATCCGGATTATATTATAGGCCTTCTATAGGTTACCTAGGATCAAGTCGTAGGATAGGTTGGGTACGACGTATACGTATACGTTCTAGCGGAATCCGCCTATATTTATCCGGAACCCGACTACCCCTCAGATCTTAGTATCTATTATTACCTTTATAGCGCTACGTATTTATCGTAAGGCGTCGTTAACTAGATAGAGTCCGAGTCTCCTCGTTAGGTTATTACTTATTATAGCGTAGTACTCGTAGCCTTTATCGATTAGGGTAAACACAGGGGAAGTAGTATTATTATTTAGGTAAATATCTATAAATATACTCCTCCCGTTTATTCTTACCCGGTATAATTACTAGCCCTACTTAAGTACTCTCTTAGCTCCCTTATCCTAACTATAATAGGGAGCTATACTTTTCCCGCCTCTTCCGGCTCGGAGTCCTCTAATATAGGAGGGGTGTCCGGTACGGAGAGGAGGGCGGATACGTTAACGTATCTAGAGAAAGTCTTCGCGGGGTTTAGGGCGGCGCGGTAGACGTAGTTATTCGACCGGTATCCGCTCCCTCTATACCGGAAGTAGAGTCCTCGCTCTCGTCTTAAGTCGAGCTTAGCTTTAGTAACCTACTTAGCGCGGATAGGGGCCTTAGAGCTACTAGGGTTTAGCTACTATTATAATAAGCTCGTAGCGGAGCGCTATCCGCTTATTTAAACCTAGGTAGCGGTTATTATAGTATCAACCGGCTCCGTCTAGGGTCTAGTATTAGGGCGAAAGTTAGTTATTCCGCTAGGGCCGGCGTACGACCTAACCGTGCTGGGCTCTAAGGACTTTAGCCTAGAGAGCTATATTCGGTTCTTAGTCGCGAACTAGGAGATATTCTCGTAGTTAGCTATAATACGGCCGACCTCTATATAGAAACTGGCGTACTACGGTATATATTATATAGGGACCGTGCTTATAGTAACCTAGTTAGAAAATATCTTCTTTAGATATATAATCTTTATAGCGTTATCCTAGTAGGTCCCGTCTAATACGTGTAGAAGCTCGTCGAAAACTAGCTAGTATTCGTACTATAGTTAGCCGTCCTAGTACCTCAACCTTATAAGGTTTTCTAAAGCCTTCGTTTTCTCTATAGAGTCCGCGAAGGTAGCCTTAAGAACCGTAAAGAACTCCTTAGGGTCCCGGCTACCCGAGGCGATACCCGCTATCTAGAAGTTACGTAACCTTACGCGCTTATCGTATAGGAGGTAGTTATTAATATAGTCCTAGTAGTAGGGGGCGGAGAGCGCTAGTTTAAGGCCGGAGCGTACTCAGTAGAAGCTCTATAGCCGAATAAGAAAGTCGCGGAAAGTAGCCGCGGTACTATCCTATAAAGGAGGCTTCTATTCCCGAGGACCTATAGTATCCGGTCTATTATAGGCGGGCGCCGCGGTCTCGCGGGAGGCGAACGCTTAAAGGGCGTCGACTAGTTCGCGTAGTTTTTTATCCTAGCTCCTCTAGTTATTAAAAGCTACCTCCGCCGCGTTTAGCTTATTCTCCGTAACCCTCTAGGCGGCGACTAGTTATTAGATCGTAGAGGTATATTAGGTAGGGAGTAGCTAGACGGGGGCTCCGCCGCCGTCCTATCTTGTACCTATAGAGCCGGGGAGCGAGGGAAAGCCCTCGTTGTCCGGGTTATTTATAGTAGAGGGAGTTACTTTATAAGTAGAAAATTAAGATAACTTAATATTACGGGGTAACCCTATATATACGAGGATCAAGGTAGTAGATAAAGCTAAGTTAACTAAAGTATAAAGTAGGAGGAGGGATTAGGCCGGCTATATAGTCTCGTAGTCCGCGTACTATCTACTAGTCTCCGCTTTGGCCTATATATCCTATAAGCCTCGAGCCCCAACCTTCCCAAAGGCGCTAGCCCCTAATACCTACTACCTTAGACACAATATCTATCTATAGTAGTATGGGGTAACTATTAGTAAGACTGATTTTATTAAGTCCCCGTATATCTACGACTATACGGCCTTTTCGGACCTCGTCGATAGTTTACTATATTATAAAAACCGGGAAGAAGAACGGTATTAAAGAAGTACTCTATTCTATCTTATAGTATACCTATAGCTTGTTATATATCTAATCGATAATTTCTTTATCTTGAGGGCTAATAGGGTAAACCTTATATAAGATTTTAGAGGTAGATTATTCCTAGTCTAATTTAAGAGGGATAGATATCTAATCTACTTCCGGAATTCTAGCAATCTTACTATTATCTACAAAGAGATCTAGAAAGTCTCGGACGAGATTATTAATACGTTGTCTCATTTCGGGTATCCTATAGATAGTAACTCCGAAGTATCCTTATTGCTAATACTTAGCCCTATCTTTAGTAGGTATAACGTTAAATAATTAGGCTTATAGGTAATTATCTATCCGCGCTATCTTAGATAGTTAGATAGTACTAAGTAGGGTTCCTATTAGTAAAATCAGGGGAAGATAGGTCGTATTCTTAATAAGTAGAGTACGTAATACTTTGTCTCCATCGATTACTTAATCAAAGACATAGGGATACTTAGAGACAAAATGGGATTAGATATATAGGAGTATTTAATTATACTTAGGGCTCTTAACTCTAAAAGGGGTAAGGATACCGGGTAGTAGGGCTATACTTTTTACCGTAAAGACGTCGATAGGTTATTATATAATATTCCGTCTTATTACTATATCTACGTCTCCTTCTTAGAAGATAGCCCGCTAATTACGAAAGTCTAGCTTATATTTATATCGAACTATAAAGTCTATTCCGATCAATATATTTAGGCCAAGATTTATAATAATATACGCTATGCCTTATAATATTACTATAGTTTCTTAGATATATAGGATAAAGATCTAAAGGTAGACTTTACCTAATATAGTAGATATACCGTGTCTAACTCCTCTAACGACGAGCTTCGATAGTAGTATGTCGATACCGTATAGGAGGAATATTAAGGAGATAAGTATAATAGAGTTTCCGCTATTAAGGTAGATAGGATAAAGATTTTTCTAGTTAAAAGAGGCTAGGACTATTATATATATAGATATAGAAGTTGCCTTTTACTCGGGTTAGCTAGCCGTTAGTTTTTTCGTAACTAATAGTTCGTTTCACGGAGATATATATAAAGGCGGTTATTCGTTTTAAACGATACCTAATATATTTAGTAGAGAAAGGGGGGTAGCTTTTTATTACTCTAAGCGTAACCTAAGAAAGCGATAGAGTTATCTATTTATATTAGATCGTTATCGATACCTTACTAGTTATCGGTATAATAAGACTTAGTAAGTTAAAACTCTTCGTACTCCCCGTTATAATACTCGCCCTAATTATATTACTCGCCCTAATCTTCTTCGTCTATTAGTTATTCGTTCTCGACTGTAACTATATAAGCTCTCGAATTAAATAGTCTTAAAAACCTACCGTTATTATACTAGCTTCCGTACTACTAAGCGGGTCGTTAGCTTATAGCTATCTCTAACGTCTGCCTCTACCCTTGACCTTATACGCCGCTCGTAATTGCTAGTCTATTTTATAGGGCTAAGAGTTAGGGAGGCTTATTATAGCCTTATCTTAACTACTATAGCTATTCGTAATTATTAGTTCTAAACGTAGAGCGCTAGTTCCAAGACTACGGTCGATTGGACTATATCTAACGATTAGTATTAGAATACTAACTAGAGAGACGTTAGTTATACTAGCGGGGTTAATATCCCTATTATCCCTAGAGATCTCTACTTATACCCTATACTTCTACGAGGCCTACCTATAGATCTCGCTTGGCTTCTATATTACGGACGAAGTCTACTACGGATATATCGGTCGTAGGTTAGTTAATACTATTTTATAGTAGTATATGCAGGCCGTTAAACGCGTACGTTAACTACTATAGTAGTTGGTCGAGGCCTGCGTCTCGTACATTTCTTATTACGGAGTATATATAATATACTACTAGCCGTCTTATCTTTACGTCTTATAGTATATACTAGGCTTATATAAGACTTCGTAGAGCTTCTAAAAGAGGTCGCTTGAACTAGTCGCGTAGTATAGGATACTATCCGTCTTTAAGCGTTATTCCTCGTAGTCTAATCTTAAGTAGACTAGGGATGCCGGTCGAATACTATATTTACGTACTTCCTCTTAGTAATACTAGGATACGTTCTCTTACTATTACTTCTCCTCTATACTAGACGGCGTCTTTGAGTCGGTTGATAAAGAGATAGATATCTTTAAAGACTATATCCGTACCTAAAGTTATTATCTCGTCGTCGCCTAGAGTATTAGGGTAGAAGAATCCGACCTCGGAGTCTCTCTAGCCTAGAGGACGGTTGTCTATAGCTTATATATTCGCTAGGGTAGGGGGAGGGATTACTACGTCTCGGATTGCGTTAGAGATTATAGTCTATAGGTCCGCGACCTATTCGTCTAAAAATCCGACTATTATACGGGGTATTTCTTCGTCAAAAGATATCCCTATCGTTTAAGGAGTTCTTTTAGTAAGATTATCTATAGGGTAGGAAGATAACGAGATTAATAATCTCGGTCTAACTCTACTACGACGTTATAGCGAGTTTGTTAGCGTCGAGCTATATCTATTTCGTCGAGGTAAAGCTAGAACTAACGTTTCGATCGAGTTAATAACTCTATTCTAAACGTCTCGGCGTAGATATACGTCACCTAGCTACTTAGGGGAAAAGAGCAAGTCGGCTAGAGCTGGATAAGTAGAAATAAAGTTACTTAGTAGTAACTTATACGTTGTATTAACTACGTAGTAAGGGTATATCTATTAAAAGAGCGCGAGTTATTAGGCTTCTTGGATCTACTAAGTAGATAAAGTTATAAAAGGTTTAGGTAGTAGAGGACGGTAGTAGTTGTCGCTAGGCTATCGGAGACTTATAGACGACTAGTTTTAGTAGTATAGCTACGTTTTTTAGTACGGCTATACTAGTAGTATCTTAAGCTACTATTTGTTATATACGTAGTAGAAAGCTTATATTACTATAGAGGGGGAGGCCCTATTTATATACTATATAATCCTTCGTACCTTCCTATTAATAGGCTAGTCAATTAATAGATCTACCTAGTCGGCAAGGATTATCTTGCCTCTAGTTATATTTATACGGAAGTTTTTTACTTAAGGACTAGTAGTATAATAACTAATAGTAGCGGACCGGAAGGGTAAGATCTAGTAATATAGATTAGTTACTATAGCGTCGCTTATAGGGCTAACTAGGATAGCTTTTTAGTACCAAAGACTTGTTAGTTAGTTATATACTTATAAGGTCTTAAGCTACTAGATTTGATCTAGATTACAAGTATATATAATATAGTATAATAAATATATATATTATTATTAACTATTAATCCTTGTACGAGGATCCTACTACTAACTAACGCGGGTATATCTTAGTAGGTCTAACTCTACTAATTCTTAGGGCCCCCAACGGTACGGTTCGGACCGGGTTTTAGGACTTAAAACCCAACCCTAACGGGTTCGGTTTTTAAACGGTTTGGGTTGGTTTAGGGTTGGGTTTTTTATTCAAGTAAAAAACCAAACTATTCCAACCCAACGGTTTAAAACGTGACTTACTAGGATTAATATTTAAGGATTTATTAATATATTCTATACTTAAAAGATAGAGAATTACCTAGAGAGTATTTTATATATTTAAAAAACTAAAATAAGTATAGTAGATCTAAAGATATAGTAGTTTCTAGTTAAAAACCATAGGTTTAGTATAGAAAAAACCGAACCTATTTAACGGTTTAGGTTTCTAAATAGACGGTGTAGTTTAGGTTTGGTTTCTAATACTAAAACCCAACCCTAAAACCCAACCCTGAACCGAACCTAACCGAACCGCGCGGTTCCAAACCGTACCGTTGGAGACCCTACTAATTCTTTACCGGTCAAGCGAAGCTAAGATAGTTTTCTAGATAACTATTAAAGCCTATAGTACGGCTATTAAAGTAACGCTCGTATTATATAACGCGATATTTAGCGGGTCTACTAGATAAAGATACGTAGATAGGAAGAAGAGTTAGAGAGCATTAGGCTTATTTATATAAGTAAACCGCAAATTTAAGACCGTAATATATTATTATAGATACTAAGGGCTATAGAGATATTAGAAGAAGATATTATATTAGTAATAGAGAATAAGGACTTATAATATAAAGGGGAAGAAGATAAGGAGCTAGATAATATTATAGTTATAGATAATAATTCGATTAGAGGCGGGTAGATAAGGGAGGAAGAAGATAATATTATTAAAATAGTAGTATAGAAAGAGAATATACTCTAGACGAGGAAGAGTTTAAAAGGGGGAGATAAAAGTAAGTAGATTAATATTAGTAGTAAAAGATTATTATTACTACTATTATCGAATATTAATAGAATAGATATAGTAGACAACGATACTTAACTATATATAGATACTAATAATAGTATTTATCTATATATAGATACTAATAATAGTATTTATCTATATATAGATACTAATAATAGTATTCGTCTATATATAGATATAGGTAATAGTAAGGATAGTAGAGGCGCGCCTATAGTAAGTTTCGGATATAATAACTAGGATAATTTACTAGCTATTTAAAACAAATACTAGTCCTATATTCGAAAGAAGCGTAGGGCTACTAGAATTTTCTTATAAGAAAGATATTACCTAAAATAGAAAAGAGAAAAAGGTAAGTAAATACGGAAGATAGTTAGAGAACTAGTACTAATATTACTATAAGGTCGAAATATTAGTAATAGACGTTTTTAATAAGATAAGGGTATTTAAGATAAAGGTAGGGTTATCCTTTTAATAGATCTAGTAGAGCTATTTAGTACTTTCTAAGATTTAGTAATAGCCCTAGTTAATATAAAAGAGTAGGGGTTATTCGTAAATATAGACGGCCTAATAACTAAACCAACTCCTATAACGTATATTATAGGGGAGAGAAGGATAAAGAAATTCTAGAAGAGAGTAATAAAGAGATATAAGCTAGAAAGTAGGTAGAAAATATATTAGAGTATAAATATTACGTCGGGAAAAGTGTATCATACTATTTCTATCTAGTCTAGAGTAAAACTACTAGAACTATACTAAAACTACTAGTTCTATAGCACTTCTAGCTAGTCTACTAGAAAATAGTTTCTCCGTACACGTTGTACTATAGACTATCTAGATCTATATAGACTACCTAGATCTAATAGTCTAGACCCTAGAAAATAGGGGCCTAGGCCCTAGAAAATAGGGCCCTAGAAAGGCCCCTAAGTAGGCCTAGAGGTAAGAGTAGGTAGGACTTAGAGAATTACTTCTAGAGTATAATAGGGGTATATACTATTAAATACCGCCCGCGCGAGAGAATATAGGGTTTTATACCTTAGGCGGAATAAAAAATATATATATATATAGTCGTCGTAAAGTTAGCTAGGATAAAAAATAAGCGAGGTTAAAGCTTTTACCCTTGAAAACTTACGTTTTCTTATACATCCCTCTACGTATAATACCTATAGACCCTATAATTTTTTTACGAACTAATATATATCTATACTATAGCGTATTAAAATATTTAGTAATAATATTCACTAGTTACTTAGGAACTCCTAAAAATACCTACTTTTCTATAGTAAACTTGCTATAATAAATTTTCTAACGATTATAATTTTATAATAAGCTTAAATATAGCTCTTAGATATCGTATCTATTATCTATTAAAGTTTCGAAATCCCTAGTATAACGCGTGGCTATAGAGAAGCGTAGGAAGATTACGTATTTCTATAAATCTTCTATTTTTATCTTCTATCCTTAATAACTTTTTAACTATAATAGCTATAGTCTTAAAAAGTACACCATTGAATTCCTCGCGTTTTTCTGATCTAGAAAAATATATAATATGACGTCATTCTCAAATTTTTTTTTTCTAAGTCCGAGAAATTTTTTTAGACCTTGAATTGCTTAGTCATTATAGATACTATACGTATAAAACCTATAGAATCTAGTCAGCCTTTCTTCGGCCTATCTAGAAATATAAAAAAAATATAAAAAATATAGTATACCTACTACTTCTACTACTTCTACTACTCCTAGT
>QWZN01000298.1:0-24235 GCA_003693225.1 Venturia aucupariae | reverse complement strand
AGGTACTAACTATCTTATAGAATAACCAGCCTCCCCTTACCCCCTTAGAGTCTAAGGAGGAGTCTAGTAATAAGGAAATAGAAGTTGNCGTATTTTACTTACGCGGTAGGTGTATTTAGTATACTTAGAGTATAGGTTTCTTACCTACTTACTAGAATCTAGATAAAGGATAATAAATCCTTTAGGCCTCGTTAGTCCTAAGTATAATAAAATATTACTTCTCGGTTACGAGTCTCTTATAATATAATTATAATCTAACTATTATAACCTATACTATCGTTGAGCCTGCGTACTACTAGCGATTAGTACTAGGTTAATATTCGTTACCCTGTCTTCTTACTACCCTTTTTCCTAGGATTTTTAGGATCTTAAAATCCTAGAATTGTCTGTCCTAGGTAACCCGTTGTTTCGCTTATATATAGGATGTTTTCATAATACGTAGTACTTACCACTTGCTAGTATTGCGCCGTAGCTTCTAAGGAAATTAGTATCAATATTTATTATAATCCTATTTAGTATAGGTATAATAATATTAGTATACTTTCCTTATCCGCTACGCCTACGCTTCTTTGTCTCTTCAAACGCGCGAATTACTTCTCTAGCATTCTTAATATTTTATTCTAGTTCCTAGGAATCATATTCTGGGCCCTAGTCTTTCTAGCGAATATAATACTATATAGCGCCTTATCGTATACTTTTCGTAAGTACCTCTCCTACTTCCTATTCTTCTTCTCCTTTAATAATTTCTAGAGGGGGAAGGATTTCTTACTCGCCTACGCGGCGGTAGTAAGGTTCTAGTAAGGAGATATAGAATATATTATATATCCTAGTACTACTTGGTATATAAATCCTATATACTTGTAGGCCTATAGGTTTATCGATTCTAAAAGGTCCTATTATGCGAGGAGACAGCTTCCTACTTACGCTTTTCAGGCGTAAGTTCTTTATTAATACTAGTACTAAGTCATTCTTATTAAACTTCCTAGGCTAATATTTCTTGTTATAGTACTTAGCTTAATTATCGGATGCTTTACGTAGGCGCTATTCCAGCTCCTTACGTGCGATATGAATATACTAAATTCTTTCTTTTACTTCTAGTACCTCCCCTTTAGATATACTATCCCTAGTATCAAATCTCATTTCAGGGTTATATCTAAGAATAATATAAAATAGAGAAGCATCCAGATCGTTTCGATGGCTATTATTATACGCGAACTCTACGATAGGTAGGCGCTTCGCCTACTCTACCTAATACTCTAAGTAGAAAGCTCTTAGATATTCCTATATTATCTAATTTTGTCGTTCAGTTTGTCTATTAGTTTATAGGTAAAAGGCTATACTTAGCCTACGCTTTACCTTCGCGTAGTAGTAGTACTCTGACCAGAATTCTAATATAAATCTTAGATCTCTATCTGAAACTATTCCGTCTAGAAAGCTAAATCTCGTGAATACGTAGTCGATTAGTAGGTCTATCGTCTATACTACGGTTATTGTCTTCTTAACTAGAAAGTATAAAGCTATCTTTAAGAATTAATCTATAACTACGAGGATCGTATTATATACGATACTACCTCGTATACTTAGAGGCACTCTACTTATAAAATCTAGAGCAATTTCTTTCTATAGAGCTTTTGTAGTTAGCAATACCTCTATCCTTCTATATAGTAGATGCCTTTTTACTTTTGTTTTCTAGTATACGTCGTAGCTTCTCACGTACTCCGCGACGTCGCTATCTATACTCTACTAATAGTATTTACGCTTCAGTAATTAAGTTATACGTGCAATTCTAAAATACCTAGCGTATAGGTTATTATAGTTGCGCCTTAATAGCTTATCCCGCACGGCTTATACAGGAGGTATAAATAGCCGATTCTTGAATATAATTAACTTATCCTTAATTTTGTAGTTCTTATTTATCTTCCTATCGGTAATTCGACGGCGAAGCGACTTACTCTTAACGCCCCTACGCTAGCTTTCCGCCACTAAACTTCTTATAGTAGGAGTAAGTTCCTTATAAGTAGATTCTACTAAGAGGGCTAGGATAATATCTATACGGATCGCTATCGATTCCTATACGTCTACCTATATTATTGCTAAGAGTCCTTCCTATAGTATTATATACTATAGCTCTATACTAGTTACGCGCATCTGCGTCGTATTGTCTTTACTAGATAGAAGTATATTTATAATATCTTTAGTTAGCTCAAGAGCCAACTTCTTAACTAGTATAGGTAGTATTTGGTTTACAGCCCTTATACTATTATCGTAGTCTATACGTCTCGACGGCGTATCGGCGGGGTTTGTTTTCCTAGCACGATATATAATAATAAAGTTATAAGTAGATAGTAGTATAGCCTACCTAGCTTACCTACTATTCAACTACTTTACCTTAGCAAAGCCTATAAGGTTCTAATAATCAGTTAGGACCTTAACTAGGTTCTTACTCCCCTCGAGGTAGTATCGCTAGTATTTGAACGCTGCTACGATAGTAAGGAGCTCTTAGTTATAAGTCTCGTAATTATACTCGGTGTCGACTAGCTTGCGAGACTAGTACGCTACGGGTTACTACTACCCGTTATTCTTATTTAACTAGGATAGGATTACTATAATAGTAAAGATAGATATATTAGTCTCAACCCTGATCCTCCTCCTAGGATCGAAATGTATTAGTATAGGAGCCGTCGTAAAGGCTGCGATAAGCTTGCGAAAAGCTTTATTAGTATCTACTAGCTATAGGAATAGCCTAGCCTTCTTTCTATTCTAGCTTCCTTTCAGCAGTGCTGTTAGGGGTAGCGTATACTTAGAGTATACTTCTATAAAGCGACGGTAAAAGTTATAGAAGCCTAAGAATAATTAGAGCTCTATAAAAGTTAAAGGTACTAGCTACTCGGTAATTACTTTTACCTTATAAGGGTCTATCGAGACTCTATCGGTACTTACTACGAACCCTAGGAACTCTACTTCTTAATAAAAGAACTTGCACTTCTTCAAGTTATAGTATAAGCTAAAAGATATTAGCCTCTCGATTACTTATCGTACGTGCCTCGTATATTCCTCGCGGGACTGTAAATAGATTATAATATTATCAAGATAAACAATATAGGTAGTATTAACCAACTTACTAAGAGCCTTATTAATATATACCTAGAAGGTAGCTGGTATATTAGCTAATCTAAACGGCATTACTAAGTACTCAAAGTAACTATATCGCGTGCGAAATACCGTCTTCCACTCGTCGCCTCGACGGATACGGATACGGTAGTAGGTATTCTTAAGATCTAACTTAGTAAAGTACTAGTAACCCTAGAGCCTATCTAGGATCTCCGAGATTAAAGGAAGTAGATAACGGTTCTTTAGTATTACCGTATTTAGCCTACGGTAATCGACGTATAAGCGCAGGCTACTATCCTACTTAGGTATAAATAGGATAGGGGAACTAGCAGTACTAGTGCTATCCCGGATCTAACTATTCGCCTTCGCTTCGATAATATATTGACGTAGGATCTCCAGTTCTTTAGCTAATAAAGGATAAATTAGGCTATAAGGTAGAGGAGCTATAGTCTTAATCGGATACTCCGCGCCTTCGTTAGGCAAGCTTATCGCACCCTCTTTACTAAAGGCCGCCGCTAGATCTAAGATCTTAGGTAGAAGAACTACTATATAGCTTATTATAGGCTCCTTACTATTATCTTTATCCGGTAGCGTATATACGATAAATAGGTAAGGACTATCCTTTACCTCTTCCTAAATATCCTCCTATATAAAGAGAGAGAGTATAGCTATAGTAGAGGACGTATCCTCCTTATACTAGAATCGCTAGGTGAGATCCGCCGTATTATATATAATCTTCTACTTATATAATGCTGGTATTCCTAATAGTAGAGGTAGACCAATATAGTTAATAGTATACGCGACGTGTTCTCCCTACTTGCGCTATCTATACGAATCAACTACTTCCTAAGCGAATTAATATACGCTATAATAATAGCCAACATTTCTATTACCCTATTTAGGTCTAGATGGAAGCTCTACTAGTACGCTTTATAGTCGTATCTCTAGCGTAAAGCTAGGGTCTATTACGGAAATATCTATACTAGTATCTAATAAGGTAGATACCTCTAACCTATTCGCTATAGACGAGATCTAACCCTCAACCTTAAGGGTAGGTATTCTTACTACTAGCCCGAGCTATTACGTCGGCTGTCCTTCGCCTTCGCCTCGTAGTTATAGCGACTATCCTTCGTCGTCTACTTCCTAGATCCTCCCCTCTACGACTAGGGAGAGGACCCTCGTCCTTTTCCCTAACTATTACTAGCGTTGGAGTTGCTATCTGCTAGCGCTATAACGGTAGGACTAGACTCTAGATACTTAGTAGTATAATAGCTATGCTTATAGTATCTAAAGTACTTAATATAGCTTAAATCTTAAGCCTTGCTTAAGTTATTCGCATTACCTACGTAACCCCCGCGAGAGGATAATCCTCCCCGGCTACCCCTATATCTACCCCTAGGCTTGTCCTAGCCCTTAGGCTTCTTAGTATCTTTTATATAATCCTTAGTACTCTTCCGCTTAATAGAGGAGGATTTTTCGATACGAGTAGCTAGCGAGACTATTACGTCTCGTATAACTAGTATATCCTAGTACTAAAGAATAGTATATCTAGTAGACTTATTTAGCTTAGTCTATAGGTAGGTACGTCGCTACTCCTACGTATACTCTTTGTCAAGCTAGGTTTCAAGGGAGATAAGATACTAATTAAATTCCTAGGCTAACTACCCTAACCTCTACCTAGCTTCCTCGTATAGTTATACTATACTAAGCTATCGATTCGCAGGATCCTCGATAAGGTTAAGTAGTATATCCTTGAATTACTTCTAAGTATAATCCTCTACAACTCCTATAGTAGCTAGATTCTGCTATATAGTAGTAGGTATTTAACGGAGAAACTAAGTAGACTATACAATTTTAGCTATATCTCTTTTAAACTTGCGTAGCGCTAGACGAAACTTATTCTCCGCGCTACGTATCTACTCACGATATTCTCTAATACCCTTACTATAGTATTCTTTTAACTTCTCGGGTTGAAGCTCCGCTGGGGGACGACCTTTATCGTTACTATCTTTTCGAATACGACGTGACTGCGTAGACTTATCGAGTACTAGGATTTCGGGAAGTTCCTTATCTTCTAGCTTATTAGCTAGTACTATTAGGTTTTGGGTAAGTACCTTATTCTTATATTTAAGGCGTTAAAGTTCTTCTACCCTCTTAAGATACTTATTCCTCTCTATAGTATCTCGCAGCCTCCTCGCAAGGGTTTCGGCATCGATTTACTTAGGTTCCTATTATAGGGCTAGGCCTATCTACTCTATAGATAGATCTATATTAAGATCCCTTACGTCCTACGAGTCGGTATCGATATAGCTGCCCGGTATTATCGTTTCTAATCTCAGACCTCTTAAATAGAGAGATTATAATTATAATAATTATAAAGAAGTATAAGAATAGATTTGTATTAAAGATAATCTCTACCTATTCCTCCCTTACGAGGAACCTACGACCTATATCTATAGGTTATATAATAAATAATTACCTAACCTATTCCCAATCTTCTTCCTTAGAGGAATTATCCTAAACCTTATTACAGGTTCGCTATCCTAAGTTGGTTTTAGTAGGAGTTTCTTAGGTCTAAGGCCCTATATTAGCTAGAGATACACTTTTAGGCTAACTTGAATTTGAGTAGGCTAGTAGGTTCGGAGTATTAGATAGTTTTATTTAGGGGTCTAGTAGATAAGATTATACTTAGTAGATTCACTTATTTACTTACTTCGTTCGGTGGGTTCGGAGTATTAGATAGTTTTGTTTAGGGGTCTAGTAGACAAGATTATACTTAGTAGATTCACTTATTTACTTACTTCGTTCGGTAGGTTCGGAGTATTAGATAGTTTTATTTAGGGGTCTAGTAGATAAGATTATACTTAGTAGATTTACTTATTCACTTACTTCGTTCGGTGGGTTCGGAGTATTAGATGGTTTTGTTTAGGGGTCTAGTAGACAAGATTATACTTAGTAGATTTACTTATTTACTTACTTCGTTTGGTGGGTTTATATATAGGTTTGTTCTAGTCTAGCTTAGTAGACTCACGTACTATCAGATAAGCACGCGTTTGTTTTTTATATTTTTTAACGTCGAGTCTTCGGCAGGTCGTAATAACAATTAGACTACGTTTCTAATTACAATTTTAGCGTCTTCCGTGATTCCTATTTAGCATAGTTGCTTAGTTCTTATCATATACTATAAGCGTTGACGAGAAGATAGAGGAAGGTACGAAAATATACCTCCTATCTACTTATATTTTGAAATACCCTCCTCTTCTATTATTCTCCACGTAGCACGCTTATCGTACTAATATAATATCAAAGCGAAGCCGTTAAGGCTCTGGCCGTATAGACGGAGACTTAGGTATTTACCTTCCCCTTGCGCATCTATCCAAAGCTTAAATTTCTTAGATTGTAAACGAGTACGAGTAGTCTTTAACGTAGTATCGGGATCGTCTGCAATCGACGCTACAAATAAGGAAAATATAGTCCTAGATAGGCTAACCCGTTCTAGATCTTAATATAAGCCTATCAAATACAAAATCCGTTGTTAAATAGTCCGATTAACTTATTTAGACACGCTACCTAATGTACCAAGACCCTCGGAGATCTCTCCTTTCCTACTTTAATATATAAAGCGAGATATATACACGCGTACTAAGATTAGCGCTTTCCTATACCTATACTTCAACTTTCGTAATACTAACAAGAGGAAAAAGGTAGTACGACAAGTTCGAGACGATCTAACCTTGAAGTACGGTATCCTTAAGTAGCCTCCTACTCCGCTTCCTCCTACTCCGCTTCCTCCTACTCTACTTCCTCCTACTCCGCTTCTTCCTACTCTACTCCCTACAAACCCTAATCTCTAGCAAAACTAATAGCTATAATGGTTTCAACTAATACTATAAGTATATAAGGGTATACTACCCTTCCGTCTTCGTAATTTCCTCTTCGGTAAATACAACTATATATACTTGGAGGAGCATCCTTTCGCCCCGTTTACACCTACTCTACGTCGAAAACGGGGGGATAAAAGCTTATTACTTATATTACATCCTAAAACTTAGCTTGAGTAGAAAGATCGAGCTAGAGTATACCCTATAATCTGTCCGACTAAGGTACTAGCTACCTATATTATTAACCTACGCGAAACTACGTCAAATTTCATATCCCGCGATACTTGTAGAACGGTCCCTTAAGTAAGTAGATTACTTTTCCAGGCTATACTAACAATTGCTAATAGATCGTTCTATCCAACGCTACCTAGATTGAAAAATCATATTACGTCCTACTACTTTAGGAACAACTCGAAAAGCCTAGTATACGATACATGTACTACTATTACTGCTATTGCCTTGAAACACGGAAGCCTAGTAGATATAGTAACTAATACTATTCCTATTCGAATTGAACTCGATTACGCAACTAGGTAGTATATAAATAGTAATCCTAATCCTTAACCTAGTAGTACTTTCCTTCGATTTATATATATACTCTAGCTATACGCTATCATCTTAAAGTAACAAAGTAGTAACGTGATTACCCCGTTGGCCTTGGACATTTACGGTATATAGGAAGATAAGCTCGATTATAACTAGTAATTAAGTATTATTACAAAGACTAGATTAAGTTATACTATAAGAGAAACCTATTATATAGGGCTCTACGATAGTAACTTGGCTAAGCGTCTTTATTTAATAGGCTAGTAAACTACTCGTAGTAGCTTAGGTTATAACTATAAACTCGAGAACCCGTCGTCGAGGGGCAACGCGTACTAGTAAAAACAACCTATTAAGAAGTTCAAATAGTAGGATACTACTATCAAACCGATATTAAACAAGTTCAAGGGAGTAATATTACTAGAAGTACGCGACGTAATATTCCCTAGTAGACCTATAAGAGAGTACGATAAAGAGAAGTTAAATACTTATACCTTTGGTATTCTACTACGCTACTACGCTAATATATAGAAATTTAGCCAAGGCTAATATTACCGCGATATATTAAAACTATACTATTATATTCTCTCGTAGTCTCCTACTATTAAGATATCTTAGGATCTTATCTAGCTATTTGCTATACTTATACTCGATAGTTTCGAGTTAGAGTCGAACCCTATAGTTAATATAGTCTTAGATACGCTTATAGCTACTATATAGTCCGATCTTCTCGAGTAACTATTAGATCTATATCTAGATATTTCCAACTATTTAGATCAAGACAAAGCTAATAGATATACTAAAGTCGATAACAATAATAAGGACGATAACGATAATAAGAACGATAACGATAACGATAATAAGAACGATAACGATAATAAGGACGATAATGAATACGAAGCGACCTATCGTCCTATCGGTATATTAGATCTAATCGATAATTAAGTCTATTATATAGTAAATACTTTTTATTATCTACTAGTATATACTAGTAGTTGTTATTGTTTAGGCTATTATACTATAGCTACTAAGCGCTTATATAATATTAAATACGATTAGACGCCTTCGTTCGAAGACCTTATAATCTAAGAGATAAATACTCTCTACGAGTTTAGAGCGCTCTAGAAGTCTTAGCTATAGTAGGTAATATTTATTAATACCGAATTTATTATTCAACGAGGCTATCTTCCTTTCTTTTACAAGGTAGTAGTTTGAGACGGAAACGGCTACGTAATTATTAATACGTATATTAACTACGGCCCGGATATATTAATCTTAGTAGCCTCGGTTCGACCTTATATACTAAGTTGGATACAACTAGTAGTTATTCCAATCCTTTATAAGTATATAAGGAGTAGGTCGACCGTCGCTTATATCTATTCGATTCTTAAGGCCTACCGTACTAAAATTATTATCTTGTAGTATTCTTCTTTCGACCTTAATACTTTTTACCTCTTCTTAAATAGCGTACTCGTATAACTAGTAAATAATTTACCCGTTAATCGACCTCGAACCTAGTTTAATCTCGGTCGCCTTTTCCGTAAGTTATATTATCGAGCTAGACCGACCTTTTCCTAATAAACTATATATAAAGCGCTCTATCTTTCCTCGTATATTTCTTAATATTACTAAGCGGGTAACAATACCTAGGCCTTATTCAATATTATATAATATATTATAGATTCTAAGATCTTCGAGTCGGGAGGTATTATTAATCCTAAGATCGGAGATAGCGGTTGAGTTTTATAGCGAAGGGGGTAGTAGGTTGATTTATATTAAGTAAATAAGTAGTAGTATCTCGTCTTACGCTTCTAATACTCTCGATAAGCTCGTCGCGGGACGAGTAAACGTCTTTTATACGAGGTACTTACGAGCGAACGTCTTTTATATAAGGTACTAACCGGGATCTCTATAGTAATAATAATCGGATAGGAGTAGTAGTAGCTACCTATAGTCGATAACCTCGAGGGATTATATATACATGTATTATATAATGTTTAATATATATATTCATTTAATTCATTTACGCTATAGACTATATAGGTTACTCGATTCTTTAGTCTCTCGTCAAAAGGGTCTAGCGAGCTTGCGAACTAGTTGAATACTTGAAATACCCCTATAAACCGTTAATTTGGTATTGTAGTTATAATAACTTAAAGTTGTAGTTGCAAAGCAACTATATTCGAGGAATCCTCGAATTATTTAGTTAGTTCACGGGGCGTATACAGGGATCTAACGGTAGAGAATATCTTTATTAATTGTTGGCGAGACGCTACTACTACGTAGTTAATCTTCTTCCTCTTCCTCTTCCTCGTATAGAGCCTTAAGCTCAAAGAGCTTCTTCTTCTACTTCTTAACTTGGGCCTTAAGGGCTAGATTCTTACTCTCCAACTCCTTCTTCTCCTTCTCCAACTGCTTATTGCGCTTAGAAAGTGACTTCCGAGGTATAATAACACCTATAGCGCTAGTAGGCTGGCATTTGAAGCCATCCTTGCGATAGCGAGAGTAGGTATAACCTTGCTAGTTAGTAGCTAGGAGTAAGTACTTACGGTACTCCTATACCCTCTTCTTACAACGCTTATAAGGAGCCGTAGAAACAACACCAACCACCTCCTCAATCCTACTAAGATGGTGGTATTTACGCTGAGTCGCCTTACTTAACGCACCCTACTCATTCTTAGTCTTTGAATACTACAACCTATCTCCCTAAGGCCGGCGGAGGGAGGGCACGTCGTCGTCGTCGTCAGAGGAGGAAGAAGAAGAGGAGGAGGAGACCGAGACTACGTAGGTATCTTTGGCCTTTCGGCGGCCGTGACCCTTGGCTTTTTGGGAGCCGTGCCCTTTGGCCTTTTGTAGGCGGCCGTGACCTTCCGCTTGTGAAGGCGAGGATTGTGCGGGCGGCGTAGGCACGCGAGGAGAGAGAGAGAGAGAGCGAACGCGAGCGCGAGGAGAGAGAGAGAGAGAGAGAGAGCGAGAGCGAGGGCTATCAACCTCCATCTCATCAGCCATGGTGGGAGGCGAGGAGGGAGGAGGAAGTGCTGGTAGTGGTGGTAGTAGTAATGCGGTAGTCTTTGAAATGTCAGTTCAACTCCAAAACTCGAAACGGATTTCAACTCACGATGGCGGCGGTGGCGGCAAGTTCCTCTAGCGATACCATCGAATTGATGAATTCGTCGAGGTAGGCGTCAGAGAGAGGTTCGTCCATAGCGGCGGCGGCGACGCAAGTCTTTGATGATGGTGATGATATTGAGGGAGTAAGTCTTTAAATACGTTCATAAGATAGTCATTTTCGACGGCTATGTGCGGACTACTCTAAGCAATAAGAGGCTAGGGTTTTTAAGTATACTTAGATCTCGAAGCTGCTCTAGCGCAGCGCAACTAATCCGACTGAACTGATTGAAATGAATGGCTAACTATACTTAGATTCGTAACCAGAATAAGCGTTAATCTCTCTCTCTCTTTCCGTTCTATTGATGCCATCGGATGAAAGATCCTTTCCACTCCATGTCAAACCCGAGCACTCTCTCTCTCCGTTCTGTTGATGCTATCGTGAAAGATCCTTTCCTCTCCATGTCAAACCCGAGCGCTCTCTCCATGTCAAACCCGAGCGCTCTCTCCATGTCAAACCCGAGCGCTCTCTCCATGTCAAACCCGAGTACTCTCTCCGTGTTGTAGCAGTTGGTGGATGGGGCTGGGAGCGAGAGAAGGTGTGAAATCGGGTTTCCACTCCATGTTGTTGCTGTTGGATGAGAGAGAAGAGAGAAAGTCCTTCCAGTTTCCACTCCATGTCAAACCCGAGTACTCTCTCCTCCTCTTGTGAAATCGGGTTTCCGCTCCGTATTGATGTTGTTGGTAGAACGAACGGTGACTTCGTTAACTTCAGTGACTTCGTTGACTTCAGTAACTTCGTTGACTTGGTTGACTTCGGTGACTGCGGTGACTGCGGTGACTTCGGTGACTTCGGTGACTGCGGTGACTGCGGTGACTTCGGTAAGTTCGTTAACGTTGTCTTCGACAGACTGAATTGCCGCGTTGGCGCTTTCGAGATAGTTCGTTCATAGTCTTGGGCGGTAGGTAGCCTGCCTCATTGACGCGTCTCCCTCAAATCTTTCAACTCCAAGTCCCCGCGTCCCCAACCTGTTTATATTCTTGAACTTATCCTTGCAACACGTTGCTTAACCCCGTTATAAAAATCATCTTCAAAGATGCCACAACCAATGGTCCTGATGTCAATCGACGTCGCTCGAGACCGCATCGTTCACTCCTTCACTCTCAATGCTGTGCCAGATGGTATAGCAGACGCGTCTTTTAACGAGGTCAAGAGACTACTTAGAAATTACTACGATACAAACAGACAGGCCATCAAGATGCCACCGGGTATAAAAAGTAGCCATTCGACAAAGATGGCCATCCATAAAGCGGCCCAGGTGCTCTTCGCATGTAAGCGAGACATCCACACGCTAGCAATTAAAACTAACATCGCCTAGCACGTAATGAGATTCCAGAAGCAGCTCGTCGACAAACTACTCCTTTTCAGGCTGCGACGATGACCATACCCGATTTCAGACTATACTCAGTACGGCGTCTAGCCACGGACATAGACATCGAGACATAGATAGGAATCGAGAAAGTACTACAGCAGTACGGCAAGGACTAACAGTTTCGAAAGCTATTAGTCGACTTCGACTCTAAGCGATTATCTCGAGAGTGTCGATTAGTAATCGAAGGCAAGATATATAACGATTACTACGAAGTAGTACTTAGGGTTCAATAGGTACCGGCTCCACCGGGTTTGACGGCCGGAAAAATAGTACTTTGGAATTAGAAATACTCCGTATATTACTACCTTACAAATTGTAGTAGAGTCGAAGCTGGATAGGAGATATATTCCCTTAGAGACTTAGCTAATTTCTTATATCCGAATCCTACTAGACGAAGTCTTTATATATTAATTATTATACTAATTATACTAGATATAAGCAAGTTCCGAGGTAACGCGATAAGGGGTTATAGTAGCCGCGGCCGCTAGTTAATACCTAACTCGAAAGGAATTCTAAGTTATATAAGAGTATTACCTATTATCGAAGCTCTTAAAATCTACGTATACCTTAAACCGCTTATCGATATTATATATATAATATCGCTACCTACAAATTGGCCTATTCGAGGCCGTAGAGTATATACGTACTATAGATAGAGAAGGTAATATATATACTAGGGGGAAAGTAAGGGACCTTTAGGTATTCTTATATATGACTATAGATATCTTATAGAATATATATTTTACAATAGAGGTATCCTAATATATTATAGGTACGGTAGGGGTTTTATATCCCTTATCGACGCTCTAGTATATTATACAAGTTATATTAATGTTTGAAATAGTTGGTAGTTACGCGCGGTAGTAGAATAGGTTCGGAATTGAAGTATTTAAGTATTAAGGTACTTGAGGTACTTAAGAATTAAGGTACTTAAGTATTAAATTACTCGATTATTAAAGTACTTAAGTTTTGAAGTCTTTAAGGAGTAAAGTACTCGAGTATTAAAGTACTATTAGAATTAATATAAGTTCTATTATCTACCTTCCTATAATTCTACCTTGATATTTCGAAGGACCTTAGCTAAATATCTATCGTATTCTACTAATATAGATAATAGCTCACGGGTCTATCGGCGAACTATAAACCTAGTACCTATATTATCTACGATTACGGCGGCCTCGTTTCGATCTATTATCTACTAGGATTCTAGTCTATCTCTTAATACTAAGCTCCTAACTATATACCAACGACCCGTATTATCTAATATCTATATAACTCCGCCTCGATCTCTTATCTCCTAGGTTTCTAGCCTATTATTAATAAAAGATTTCTATTATTACTATAATACTCCCTCTTCCCCTCTACCTTTCTTTCCTATAATTGCCTTGCTAGAGTTGGAGTCAGAGAATAAGGAGGATAAGGAGGATAAGGAGGAGAAGGAGGAGAAAAAGGAGGAGAGAGAGAATAGCTCTTCCGTTTCGGGTTGACCTCCTTTATATATCGCGTCGGAGTCGGAATCAGAGTCGGAGTTAGAGGATAAGGAGGAGGAGAAGGAGGAGGGGGAGAATATCTCTTCTATTTCGGTTTGACCTCCTTTATATATCGTATCGGAGTCGAAGTCGGAGTCGGAGTCGGAGGATAAGGAGGAGGAGGAGGAGAAGAAGGAGAGGGAGGATATCTCTTCTATTTCGGTTTAACCTCCTTTATATATCGCGTCGGAGTCGGAGTCGGAGTTACTAAGTAGAGGTAAGGTATACTATAGTAGATCTTCCTATTTTTTGCGGAGGTTAATAATTTAAGGCTAGAGAAGTATAGTCTTACCCGTTACTTTGGCTAACAACTTGAATTTATCTTCGATCGCTATAAGATTATCGATAGGGTCGAGGCCGGTCTTTCTACGTACTACTATTATTAGTTATTGAGAGTAAGCGAGTTACTAGATAGTTATATACCGACTTCCGATAGTAAGGTTCTCTCGTATACCGATTTAGCTAGCTAAAGCTCTAAGCTACGGATCTTCTTATCCTCGAGCTTCTTACTCCTAGTCTCTAAGCGCTACTTCTCAACTTACGTAGTCTATATTTCCGCCTTAACGGTCTTAATCTACGCTCTAAGCTTTATCTCCTTAGCCTTATCTTCCGTCTTTTTAATACGTTCCTACTCTTCTTTTCTCTATAGCTTAGCCCCCTTTTCTTTTACCGCTTTACTAGACTTTGATTTTAGCTTCTTCGTTACCAAATCGCCGCCTAGACTATTATTAAATTTTCGTTTAGTACTTTTCTTATTAACCTTACTCTCCTTTCTAGTATTTTTTTTGGCTTTCGTATCCCTTCTAGCTTGCCTTATATCCTTCCTTTATTATTTCGCGGCCTTTTCTATATCTTTACTATTAGCGGCTTTCCTATTCACTCTCCTATTTTCGGGATCGTTACCGGATAATATAGCTTTTGGCTCCACGTTATCTATTATTATATAAAAGCGGAATAGTATAATAGTATATAGGAGCGCTCAGCCGTTGAAGTGTTAGAGTATTAGAGTATTAGAGTATTAGAGTATTAGAGTATTAGAGTATTAGAGTATTAGAGTATTAGAGTGTTAGAGTATATTATTTAGGCAATATTTATTCTCGGGGAATCATACGGAAGATAGAGGTAATATCAATATCAAGTTGAAATAGTACGTAGATATTACGTATATATATATACTCTACCGTAGTAATAAGATTTGCCTAAGAGTAAGATTAGTTTTCCCTACTACTTCCCTCTTTTTACGCGAAAACAAACCGACTACTTAATCATGTCCGAGTCCGCCCCGGAATAGGTTTTAAGTAAATCTAAGCTCGAAGAACTAGAGGAGAGACTACAAAACGTAAATTATCGAATTAAATAGTTGAAAGAAGAGGTAAAAAGACTCTTATACTTCGTATACTTATATATTAATTTTAACGTTTAGCTAGGTTTCGTAGTAGGATCTCTTAGGTTAAGAGAACGTCGAAACTTATAATAGTATTAAGAAGACGCTAAGAAACGTCGAAAACTACTAAGAACTACGCGATAATAAACGACTATATAAGTTTATCGCTTCAAGTATTCTAGCGATATTTGATACCGAAAAGCGGAACGTAAGTCGTACTTAGGCGCCTATTCTTTACCTATATACTAATACGGTTTTAGAATAAGCTTACTCGTAAGGCCGGTAGCTATATTAAAGTCCTTAGAGAAATTAAAAATATAGTATATAGCCGTAATATTAGTTTGCAAGAAGTACTAAAAGCTATAGTCGGAGATATCGCCAAGTATAGTAACGAAGTTTAGGACTCTAGTATCGACGACTATTTAATATATCTTGTTATAGAGCGACTCGAATAAGAGGCTAGCGTAGTAGAGCCTATTTAGACGGAGACTGTGCCCTAGTTCAAGAAGATAGTAGCAAAAGCTCGGGAGGAAATAAAGAAAGGTTCAATTATATAAGCGCGGTATTACCTAGGCGCGTAAGTACTAAAAATAGTTAGCTAACCGATCCAATATATTACGGGATTGTAGCCTAGTACTCCGTAGTACCTAAGTACTTAGGAATAGTAGCGGTAGTAGTTGTAGTTATAGTAGTATTATTTAGGACGTGTTTGGTTCCTATTACTATAGCTTATTTTTCTAGGTTTTCGGTATAGGGTTGCTACTAGGGGCTCAATTAAACGGTTTAGGGCCTAATCTAGTAGATTAGTAATTGTTTTATTCGTTGCAGTACCTCGTATCCTATTATCCCGACTCTACTATAATAGTTAGCTAGCGGAATACTCGGTCGCTATTCTAGTCTTTACTAAGGGCCAATAGGGCATTTTCGCTACTCTTTTCGGGGCAGATTCTAGGGTATCGGAAGCCGTCGGATAGGATAGATTAATGTATTATTAAGCCGTCTAATCTTACACGTTACCGCTACTAATACGCGGACGGTTAGGGATGTACGGGGTCCTAAAAATCTATTATTTTTTATATTTTCTATAATATAATTATTGTCAGTATAGTCGCTATTATAGTATTGACTATCTCGTCTCAAAAACGCCTCAAACGGCTTATTTTTATCTTAATCTCGATGATTGTAATCGATTTGTATAAGGAGGAATAGAGGGTAAAAATATACCGAAAACCCTACTAATATAAGTAGTACGAATAGCTACTTGAGAACTTCAACGACGTTAATTACCATTACCTTTTCCGCTTCTCGAAGCCGTATATAATCTATCTCGTAGAGGAACTCTAGATCGACTCAATTAAGTAGCGGAATAGCTATAAAGCCGACCCCTATACGGTATTCTATCTCTTCCTATATAGAATAAGCTATCCACGGCTATATTATAACTTAGTAGATAGATTTAGGCGCTCACCTTCCTAGTATTCTACCATTTTTAACGACGTTGCAACATATCTTTTTAAGACCTTTTAAGACGTACTTCGGTAGCGTAAATACCTTAAAAACCCTCTTAAACTAGCCGATTTTGCGAGGGTAGTTAAATAGTCTAGATATCCTATAGATAGCCTTGTTTAGAGCTGGATTGATAGTATATTCAACAAGTTTTGCCGGCTAGAAGAAGCGTAAGAACTAGTTTATTCTAGATACAAAAAGGCCTAGGGCAACAAATACCAGGCGATTGTAACGCCGGATAGTATAGTCTCGTCAATCTAGGGCCCTTTTGCCGGGCGCGATAATAACATTATAATACTAAATATAAGTAGAGTTTTGGGCATCCTAAAGACGGTTTTTCGAGGCTCTAAAGTACTATATTTATACGGAGATTCAGCCTATAGTAATAGCTTCGGTATCTTTACGCCCTTCAAGAACACAAATGGCTATAAGTAGCTCGAAGATCTAGAGAAAAAGCGTAATAGAGAGATGTCTATATATAGGATTAGCGTTAAATATACCTTTAGGCTTCAAGAGAACCTCTAGATTACGAATACGATACCTAAACTTTATAGGACTATAGTATCTCCTATAGTCTCGTATTATATATCCGGAATCCTATTGACGAACCTCTTTACTTGCCTAAATAGTAATAGGATCTCTCGCAAGTACAGCGATAGATAGAGGATTGATGATAATAATAAGAGTAAATCCGAGAGCGAAACTAAGGACGTAAGGAAGGGTTATATATTCGTACCGCTACCGACGCCTTATAGCTATTTGTACTTAGGAAGGTAAATTTGGCGGTAGATTTGGAGGTAGATTCGGAGGTAGATTTGGAGGTGGATTTGGAGGTAGATTTGGAGGTAGATTTATACGTAGCGCGCAGCATTTTTTTACCTAGTAACATAGTTAATTAGTAAATCGTACACGGAGAATCTAACGCTATTACCTATCTATCTCTCTACGTGGTGGTTATTGTTCAATCGGTAGTAGTTTAAAGGTATTTGTTCAAGATTAAGCGATTCTTCAAACTTATAGCCAACTTTCTAGTTTGGTTAAAGCTCGTACTAGCGTAACTATAAGATCTTGTTAGAATAATTTAAGACTTTTAGGATAGATTAATCAAGCCTCTAAAATTATAATAGTCTCTGAATAATTATAAAAAAGCGTTGGTATTATAGCAAAATATATAATACTAGATTACTACTATATAAAAAAAAAGAGATATTCCTACTATTAAAGCTCGGACGCAGCGGGTAGTAACCTAATTAGGTAGGAACTAAACCCTAAAAGGCTTACCGTTGTAGGGATTTAGACCCTAAATAACGATATATATTACGAAAAAAGTCCTAAATTCAACTCTTACTACTACTATCTCCTCCATTTTTTACTATATTCGCGATTAGAATGTCCAATTTTGCGTTTAAAGCAACCTCCGCTTATTTGCGACCCTCCTTAGCTTTCTCTAGGTTAGATTTGATATTAGTAAGGTTATTATCGAGCTTCCGTAGCTTACGCTTCTATAAACTTAGCTCTTTTTTCACTTCTTTATCTCTACTATCGCGTATAAGCTTAATTGACTCTAAAAGTAGGCTATATACGTCCTTACGCCCCGAGCCCTTTGCCTTCCTCTTTTTCGAGGCTAAAGATAGCGCTAAAGATAGCCCTGGTAAGCTAGAACCTCCCTCTCCCTCTAAATCCTCTCGCCCTCGCGCGCGCCCTATTCGAGATAATAGCTTTATCGCGTTCAACTTATCAACCTTTATCTATTTATACTTGGCTTTAGTATCTACCTTCTTCTCCAAATTAGTATCTAGAAACGTTACCTAGGCCTTTAAAGCCTAGTATTCTTCCTCCTTACCCGGATTAAACTTACAGCTAGTAACTAGTAGCGCTTTAATAAGGCGAAACTTTCGGATCCGATTACCCTTACCCTCGGACTTAGAGAAGTATGATTTTACTATTTCTAGCTTAAGATAGATACTATATTCCTTTAGTTTATCGTAGTAACAAGAGTAAAAGAGGCTACGGTTTATAGCCCCCTATTCTAACGAATATTTAACTATAGTCTAGTATAATATAGTCCTTACTCGAGTGTTACCTAGCCCGTTATTTACTAACGCGGCGGCGGCTAGAAAGTTTGAACGGCCGGTTTTAAGTAACTATTAAACTACGCGGTTAGTATTGTTATAAACGCGTAATTTCTCTATATAAGTGTAATAATTATAAAGAAGTATGAGAATAGATTTGTATCAAAGATAATCTCTACCTATTCCTCCCTTGCGAGGAACCTACGACCTATATCTGTAGGTTATATAATAAATAATTACCTAACCTATTCCCAATCTTCTTCCTTAGAGGAATTATCCTAAACCTTATTATAATTACCTCCTCCCCTAGGAGGGCGTCCTCGCACTCGAGGCGACTATGAATAGTATATAGGTAGGCTAGTACGTACGTACGTTATCTAGACCCTAGGCTATAAATTCTAGGGAAAATCAAAACTCTAAAATTTCCTAGGATTTTTCAAATCCTAGGATCTATCGTAACCCCGAAGTTAATACTACGCGTCGTAATATAATAATATATATACCGCGTACGCGCTACTATAGAATCTTATAGAAGAATTCCTAGAATTAAAACAAAGTTATCTACTTTACTTTTCCTTCTCGTAATAATAATATCAACTTCTCGCTAGTAAACTACTAGCTCCTTACCTATATCAATAACTTCCCTACTCTTACCCTACGACTCTACTATAGCTCCCAAGCGAGTCGTTAAGGCCGCGCTAACGATACCCCTACCCCGACGTTCCCTTAGAGCCCTAGATATTCTTAGCTAGCGCTACTATATACGCTATACTTAGTACCTACTTAAAGGCGGTAAGGCGCTACGCACAAATTATAATAAGAGTAATACTAAGAAGTGCTCTTATTACTCCTATATACGAAAGCCCTACGATAATATAAGTACTCGATAGTTCTACGTAATAGTTACGTATACTAAACGCATTTAGATTCTCGCCAAATATGTCCAGCCTATTAATAATATTCGCGCGGAATTCCTAGCCCTAGGAGACTAAGACGTTCCGGCGGAGCTTACCCTACGCCTCGCCGACGCTAATAAGTAGATACGAGCTACTAAGTAGAAGGCCGAGCGCTTCGGTAGTACCTCGAAGCCGAAGAGTATACTCTACGTTAGTATCGTAATACTTAAGGAAGTAAGTAGCCTTTATACTTCTATAGAGTATATAGTTAACTCCTACTGCTCTATCGTACGTACCCTGCAAGTTGCTTGCGTAATATAGGTACTAACTATCTTATAGAATAACCAGCCTCCCCTTACCCCCTTAGAGTCTAAGGAGGAGTCTAGTAATAAGGAAATAGAAGTTAAGTAAGTAGAGTATAGGTTTAGACCGTGTTTCACTTGCGCGGTAGGTGCGTTTAGTATACTTAGAGTATAGGTTTCTTGCCTACTTACTGGAATCTAGATAAAGGATAATAAATCCTTTAGGCCTCGTTAGTCCTAAGTATAATAAAATATTACTTCTCAGTTGCGAGTCTCTTATAATATAATTATAATCTAACTATTATAACCTATACTATCGTTAAGCCTACGTACTACTAGCGATTAGTACTAGGTTAATATTCGTCACCCTATCTTCTTACTACCCTTTTTCCTAGGATTTTTAGGATCTTAAAATCCTAGAATTGTCTATCCTAGGTAACCCGTTGTTTCGCTTACGTATAGGATGTTTTTATAATACGTAGTACTTGCTACTTACTAGTATTACGCCGTAGCTTCTAAGGAAGTTGGTATTAATATTCATTATAATCCTATTTAGTATAGGTGCAATAATATTAGTATACTTTCCTTATCCGCTACGCCTACGCTTCTTTGTCTCTTCGAACGCGCGAATTACTTCTCTAGTATTCTTAATATTTTGTTCTAGTTCCTAGGAATCATATTCTAGGCCCTAGTCTTTCCAGCGAACATAATACTATATAGCGCCTTGTTATATACTCTTCGTAAGTACCTCTTCTACTTCCTATTCTTCTTCTCCTTTAATAATTTCTAGAGGGGGAAGGATTTCTTACTCGCCTACGCGGCGGTGGTAAGGTTCTAGTAAGGAGATATAGAATATATTATATATCCTAGTAGTACTTGGTATATAAATCCTATATACTTGTAGGCCTATAGGTTTATCGATTCTAAAAGATCCTATTATACGAGGAGACAGCTTCCTACTTACGCTTTTTAGGCGTAAGTTCTTTATTAATACTAGTACCAAGTTATTCTTATTAAACTTCCTGGGCTGATATTTCTTATTATAGTACTTAGCTTAATTATCGGATACTTTACGTAGGCGCTATTCTAGCTCCTTACGTGCGATATAAATATACTGAATTCTTTCTTTTACTTCTAGTACCTCCCCTTTAGATATACTATCCCCAGCATTAAATCTTATTTTAGGGTTGTATCTAAGAATAATATAAAATAGAGAAGTATCTAGATCGTTTCGATAGCTATTATTATACGCGAACTCTGCGATAGGTAGGCGCTTCGCCTACTCTACCTAATACTCTAAGTAGAAAGCTCTTAGATATTCCTATATTATCTGATTTTGTCGTTTAGTTTGTCTATTAGTTTATGGGTAAAAGGCTATACTTAGCCTGCGCTTCACCTTCGCGTAGTAGTAGTACTCTAACTAGAATTCTAATATAAATCTTGGATCTCTATCTAAAACTATTCCGTCTAGAAAGCTAAACCTCGTAAATACGTAGTCGATTAGTAGGTCTATTGTCTATACTACGGTTATTATCTTCTTAACTAGAAAGTACAAAGCTATCTTTAAGAATCGATCTATAACTACGAGGATCGCATTATATACGACACTACCTTATATACTTAAAGGTACTCCACTTATAAAATCTAGAGCAATTTCTTTCCATAGAGCTTTTATAGTTAGTAATACCTCTATCCTTCTATATAGTAGATACCTTTTCACTTTTATTTTCTAGTATACGTCGCAGCTTCTCACGTACTCCGCGACGTCGCTATCTATACTCTACTAATAGTATTTGCGCTTCAGCAATTAAGTTATACGTACAATTCTAAAATACCTAGCGTATAGGTCGTTATAGTTGCGCCTTAATAGCTTATCCCGTACGGCTTATACAGGAGGTATAAATAGCCGATTCTTAAATATAATTAACTTATCCTTAATTTTCTAGTTCTTATTTATCTTCCTGTTGGTAATTCGACGGCGAAGCGACTTACTCTTAACGCCCCTACGCTGGCTTTCCGCCACTAAACTTCTTATAGTAGGAGTGAGTTCCTTATAAGTAGATTCTACTAAGAGGGCTAGGATAATATCTATACGGATCGCTATTAATTCCTATACGTCTACCTATATTATTGCTAAGAGTCCTTCCTATAGTATTATATACTATAGCTCTATACTAGTTGCGCGTATCTACGTCACATTGTCTTTACTAGATAGAAGTATATTTATAATATCTTTAGTTAGCTCAAGAGCCAACTTCTTGACTAGTATAGGTAGTATTTAGTTTATAGCTCTTATACTATTATCGTAGTCTATACGTCTTAACGGCGTATCGGCGGGGTTTATTTTCCTAGCACGATATATGATAATAAAGTTATAAGTAGATAGTAGTATAGCCTACCTAGCTTGCCTACTATTTAACTACTTTACCTTGGTAAAGCCCGTAAGGTTCTAATAATTAGTTAGGACCTTAACTAGGTTCTTACTCCCCTCGAGGTAGTATCGCTAGTATTTAAACGCCGCTACGATAGCGAGGAGCTCCTAGTTATAAGTCTCGTAATTACGCTCGGCGTCGACTAGCTTGCGAGACTAGTACGCTACGGGTTACTACTACCCGTTATCCTTATTTAACTAGGATAGGATTGCTATAATAGTAAAGATAGATATATTAGTCTCAACCCTAATCCTCCTCCTAGGATCGAAATATATTAGTATAGGAGCCGTCGTAAAGGCTGCGATAAGCTTGCAAAAAGCTTTATTAGTATCTACTAGCTATAGAAATAGCCTAGCCTTCTTTCTATTCTAGCTTCCTTTCAGCAGTGCTGTTAGGGGTAGCGTATACTTAGAGTATACTTCTATAAAGCGACGGTAAAAGTTATAGAAGCCTAAGAATAATTAGAGCTTTATAAAAGTTAAAGGTACTAGCTACTCGGTAATTACTTTTACCTTATAAGGGTCTATTAAGACTCTATTAGTACTTACTACGAACCCTAGGAACTCTACTTCTTAATAAAAGAACTTATACTTCTTTAAGTTATAGTATAAGCTAAAAGATATTAGCCTCTCGATTACTTATCGTACGTGCCTCGCATATTCCTCGCGGGACTGTAAATAGATTATAATATTATTAAGATAAATAAT
This sequence comes from Venturia aucupariae, assembly GCA_003693225.1. Taxonomy (NCBI): domain Eukaryota; kingdom Fungi; phylum Ascomycota; class Dothideomycetes; order Venturiales; family Venturiaceae; genus Venturia; species Venturia aucupariae. Next base: position 1,331 of record QWZN01000298.1, on the reverse strand, counting down.
ATAGGTAGTATTAACCAACTTACTAAGAGCCTTATTAATATATACCTAGAAGGTAGCTGGTATATTAGCTAATCTAAACGGTATTACTAAGTACTCAAAGTAACTATATCGCGTGCGAAACGCCGTCTTCTACTCGTCGCCTCGACGGATACGGATGCGGTAGTAGGTATTCTTAAGATCTAACTTAGTAAAGTACTAGTAACTCTAGAGCCTATCTAGGATCTCCGAGATCAAAGGAAGTAGATAACGGTTCTTAAGTATTACCGTATTTAGCCTACGGTAATCGACGTATAAGCGTAGGCTACTATCCTACTTAGGTATGAATAGGATAGGGGAACTAGTAGTACTAGTACTATCCCGGATCCAATTATTCGCCTTCGCTTCGATAATATATTAACGTAGGATCTCTAGTTCTTTAGCTAATAAAGGATAAATTAGGCTATAAGGTAGAGGAGCTATAGTCTTAATCGGATACTCCACGCCTTCGTTAGGTAAGCTTGTCGTACCCTCTTTACTAAAGGCCGCCGCCAGATCTAAGATCTCAGGTAGAAGAACTACTATATAGCTTATAGTAGGCTCCTTACTATTATCTTTATCCGGTAGCGCATGTACGATAAATAGGTAAGGACTATCCTTTACCTCTTCCTAAATATCCTCCTATACAAAGAGAGAGAGTATAGCTATAATAGAGGACGCATCCTCCTCGTACTAGAATTGCTAGGTAAGATCCGCCGTATTATATATAATCTTCTACTTATATAATACTAGTATTTCTAATAGTAGAGGTAGACTAATATAGTTAATAGTATACGCGACGTATTCTCCCTACTTACGCTATCTATGCGAATCAACTACTTCCTAAGCGAATTAATATACGCTATAATAATAGCCAACATTTCTATTACCCTATTTAGGTCTAGATGGAAGCTCTACTAGTACGCTTTATAGTCGTATCTCTAGCGTAAAGCTAGGGTCTATTACGGAAATATCTATACTAGTATCTAATAAGGTAGATACCTCTAACCTATTCGCTATAGACGAGATCTAACCCTCAACCTTAAGGGTAGGTATTCTTACTACTAGCCCGAGCTATTACGTCGGCTGTCCTTCGCCTTCGCCTCGTAGTTATAGCGACTATCCTTCGTCGTCTACTTCCTAGATCCTCCCCTCTACGACTAGGGAGAGGACCCTCGTCCTTTTCCCTAACTATTACTAGCGTTGGAGTTGCTATCTACTAGCGCTATAACGGTAGGACTAGACTCTAGATACTTAGTAGTATAATAGCTATACTTATAGTATCTAAAGTACTTAATATAGCTTAAATCTTAAGC